>APFE031347327.1:0-30707 GCA_000404065.3 Pinus taeda
TATAATAATAACTAATATTACTTTAGTTAATATGACTAATAATATATGTTAAATATTAGTATAGATATTCCCTTTTCATGACTAATCTAAATGATCTAGTATATATAATATAACAATAATTAATATTATTTTAGTTAATATTAAATCCTTACAATTACTAATATCCCTAGATCTATTAATACTTATTCCCTTAAAATAGATTTAATATCATTAATAATAAGATTAATACTATAACATTATAATGATAATAATATAATATTAATTATTATTAGTTTAATTAATATTAAATCCTTTCAATTACTAATAGTTATTTTTCCTAGATCTATTATTATATGTTAACATTTCAATCAATATTATTGTAAATATTCTCTGTAGTATTGTTATCTCAAATCTTGTTAACTTTTTACTTAAAATAACACATGATAGGTATTATAATAATATTTGTTTTAGCATAATAATATTATTATAATTAAGCATTTTGAATGGTCAAATCTAGCCATTTCTTGGTCAATTATACCTGTTTGTCCAGTGTGATCTAATATAGCCATTTTTTTAGTCAAACGTAGCCATTGGAAGATCTACTCTCTCTATTTAATATGTAGTCATGATCTGATTCTTCAAATTGTCGTGACGATGAACCACACTAATTGGTTCTAAACGCGTAGACAAATGTATTATCATGTGATTTACGCCAAATTTAGCAATATATTTAGCAATATTAAGAGTAATAATAAATCTTACTATTAAGATAGTAACATAAATATAGTTAACATTTTACATAAATAATAAACATTACTAACACAAAAGTATTAAAATAAATATTCATAAATAACATTCATAAGATTATTATTTCACACATTAATAGCGCGCACACACAGACATATATATATATATGATTTTTTAAATAAAAATGAATCCCTCTCTTAATAACTATTGATAATATGGCTATTAAACACTATTAATACATTGATATTTATCTTAGTAATATTGTTATAAATAAATATATTATCAAATATAATATTAGTCCATGTCCCTATTCTTTGATCCAGTCCGGTTGGCTAGTTAAATTTAGCGGTTTCATAGTCAAATATAGTTGTTGGTCTAGTCTAGTTGCCGAGTTCGATATAGACATTTCCGAGTCAAACTTAGCATGTGTGGTATCCCAAAATATGCTGTAAATATTTGTTTTACCGCTATAAGCATGTGTGATATCCCCAAATATGCTGTAAATATTTGTTTTACCGCTATAAAGAACAATTATGCAGTAAGTATTTATTTTACCCTAGTAAGCAGACATACTGTAGTATTTTGTTTTATCGCAGTAAAAAGCAAACTGGCAAATATGGTTGTTAATGTTATGTTAAACAATATGTTAACTTTGAAACTGGGAATTGTTATGAATTAAGCAGGCTCTGTAACTTCTCAAGGGGGAAGTTGGAAAGAGCAGTTGCTTGGAAAGAAAAACCCTAACTACCTTCCCATGCTCCAAAGAAAAGAATGGAAGGGAAGGGAAAAACTGGTGTTGAAAGGTCAGACGGGAAAAAAAGAAGGGGTTATGACGCTAAGTTTGGCGAGGACCAGATAGCCCAACACTATGTGCGAAAAGTATTGCAGAGGACAGTGGTCTTACAAGAAGCTAGGGGGGAGATTTGGTCTGGAGGACAAATCTCAAGGTTGGGTGGACAAAAAGCTGTGGATAACAAGGTGTCTTCTACCCTGATAATCTTTTACTTTAAAGAATTAGGTATGCAACATCTTCTTTAATACTCTGTTGTTCAGACGAATTTAAAAGACTTATATGAGCATTAATGGGAATAAATGTAATTTAAATACTTGCATGACCAGTAATTAGAGAAATAACAGAGACAAATAGATTCATTCTTGTTTTGATGCTGTAACCCTTGGTAACAAAAGAGACTAGAGATGGATCTAATTAGAATAAACTGCTTACTACATCGACCTTAGGACTCTGGAGGCCTTAGGTAGGGAAACAATAGTGATTAGATAATATCAAAATTTGGCAGATCTTCTACAGACACACTGTATGCAGAAATTGAAAGAGATAGCTCTGGAAGTTCTTTTCTGGAAATTATAAATAAAATGAACTGGTAGAATTGCTTAATTCGATAACTGGAAAATGAACTTTTTATAATAGGAAAAGACCCATATATTTCATCCTCAGGAGGACTTAAATATATAATGAACCGACTTCTTTCTTTCGAGATAATTATGCCAGAGAAGACTTAACCTGCAGAGATGGGTAATAGCAAAAACCCTAACAATATAACTAGCTATCTGAAATAACGAAGATGAAGAAATTCGAAAACATTAATTACCCTACACAACTGCAAGAACAGAAAGAACTACGGAAGCTAGATATAGTAAATGTAATTGGTTGGAAAATGAATCTATGAACTATGGAAATCATTGAAACATGACAGTATATTTAAAAGACAGAGTTACGAGCGGCGATAGTTAACAATGGCTAAGCTACAATTAAACGACAAGTACATAAATAAATAATGAGACTCTACTGTAAAGCTTTTATACCACATATAAATGGAGCCAAACCCATAGAAAGCCTCACAAAAACAATAAAAAAGCACACAACACAGAGTGCACAAAAGAATCAAATTGTGTGTGGAAATTTTCACAAGGATATAACACCAAGCAGGCCATGATTAAAATTCAAAACCTTAAATTAAGTTGTAAATAGTCCTTTCTTTAATTTACAATCGAGATAGTTTAAGAACATGGGTTGTACCAGGGAGAACCCAGTTATCGGAACAGAGGAATAGACTTTAGTGATAACCAGGTCTCCAAGTCGTATCAATCAAAAAAATCCTTCATTCAAGCCCATTAACATAGACACTATAAGCTTTTGATACAAAAGTAGGAAAATTTCCTTAGCCATCCAGGCCATTCGACATATGTCAATAACCATTTACATATTTGAGAAAACAAAACTGGCATGAAATTGATAAACTTTGACTAGAAACCCTAAACCATGGCATTATTCCCTGAGTGTCGAAGAGCTGGAAGTTGTTATGGACATACCCGAAACTTCTCGATTGTGGAAGGCTGATAGAGGAGTTACACCATTTGGAGTTGCGGAACTAAACCCCGGCCTCCTCACCTTTGTTCCTGTAGATGCACGGGAGAAGGAAGATCAGCGAAGCCACATGGTCATTTTGCATTGCCGTAGAAAAACAACTTCAAACAGGAAGAAACAAAAAAATAGAGGCCCTACAACCTTACTTGGTTCAACGATCAGAAAGGATTTCCTTTGAACCCCACTACTAACACTTAGTGGCACAGCGCACTAGGCCAAGCAACCAGACAGAAAAATGAACCAAACACCCAGAAGTAGGGAAATAAAAAAGAAATGACAAAATGCAATGAAATTCCAACCATCGAACTCAAATAACCCTTCCAAGTTGCCTAGCCATAGGATCTAGCGGTCAATCTCCACACCGTCGATGCATGTAGCATCCCGAGAAACCCACAGATGAGATACCATCCTGCCACGCCACATTACCATGGCCAGGCAGGGTTAATAAATATCAAAGAGGTAAACAGATCCGCAAGCAAACGAATATAAAGAAAACTAAATAAGGAACTAAGTCATAAATGAGATCATCGGCTAGTTAGTATTGGAGTACAACCAGAACACACAGATAGGACCCATAATGGGTTAAGCACGTGTCACCGAGATCAAAACTGTACCTAGGATAAAGTTTTCAGGATTTGAATTTAATGAATGAATAAACTTTATATTACAACGAGTGAACCTGTATGGTAAAATTAATATAATGATCAAATAATTGTATGTACAGTGTCCCAAATCTAAGCATTAAGATGATCCTTAGGTGATTACTCATGTATTATCGTGTAATTTTTTTTTTTTTTGCTTTGGAGTTGTGTCAAGTGGTATTAGAGCCCAGATTACAAAACTGTGGCCTCTGGAAACTAATTTTTGAATTTTTGTTATAATCTTTTGATGATTGTTAACTTACTGATGTATCAAGTACAAGACACCAGTAGACTAAGAGAAGAGCAGGCAGTGTTCGACACAGGAATATGACTGGCCCGGAATCGGCGATATTCCCCCAAAGTAATTTGGAAATATGGATATAGCTGGGAGAAGAGGTGCGCAATACCAATCTTACAATATTGGAAACAGTTCAGGAACTAAAGAATGAGATGGATTGCCTGTGAGAGGACAATGCAAGACTAACTATGGAATAGGAAAAAATTCTGAAAAGCCTGTTTGATAGGCAGAATCAACGCTAGCCAATTCCCAACCCCGAACAGGAACAAATGTCTGAAGAACAAGGTTACCACACAGAACATGAAGAGAATTGGGAAGAGAGATTGGATAACACTTCTGAGCGCCGCGCAACAAAAAGGTAGTGAATAGAATTATAAGGGTAATTTCGAAAAATAAAGCCACCACATTTCAATGGAGAGTTGGAAGAGGCAACCGAGGCCTGGCTTATTAACATGAATAAGTACTTTCAATTATATGAATATGATCACAACTTAAAGGTCTGAATAGCCATCTACCAACTGCAAGGGAAGGCCACCTTATGGTGGGAAGAGGTTAAGATTGTGCGTGGGGTAAACAAGCAAAGTATCACTTGGGAGAAGTTTCAAAAATACTTCAAGGAAAGATACTTGATTGAACGATTTTATGATGAGAAAGCCAAAGAATTTCATGAACTGTGGCTTGGGAAACAAACAATGGATGAGTTTATCACCCAATTTACCTCTTTACTCCGTTATGTGCCTTATATATGGGAGGAAAAAGCTAAGGTACAATGGTTTGCCAGTAGCTTACCTGTGGCAATGAAGGAAATAATTGAATTCAATAACCTGAAAATGATGGACGAGGTTATACGAAAGGCCAAGATATACTATCAGCAAAGTAAGCAGAAGGGAGAACTTATGGGAAAAAAGTGTACTGAAAAGAAAAGTAATAGGATCCCTGTGGGCAATAAGGGAAATCGAGGTAGCCTTAGCAAGGGGCTCTCAAAAGGGCAGAATACCATAAATCTGCAAAAAAATCAGTTCAAATTTAGACCCCCTACTGAAAACAGATTCAGTGAGCAAACTGGTAAAGTTGATAATGAAGGGACAACAAGACCCCCAGTGCAATGTTGGGGATGTGGAGGGCCACATTACGTTAAAAATTGTCCTCACCAAAAAGTAACTGATCATATTTCACAGATCCACGAGGCATCTATAGTGGGTGACATGGCCCAGAGCATCCCGAAAATAATGCCGCACTTGAAGACCATCAGGCTGAGTACCAACCGAGAATGGTGGAGTTTGAAGGTAAAATTTTTGATCACCCTGTGTCTGTTTTAATTGATCCTGGTGCCACGTTAAGTTATGTAAGTCTAAAAGGTTGTGGAACGGTGTAAATTATAGTCGATTAAGTATAAAAATTCTTGGCTAGTATAGTTGGCAACAGGAGAAAAGAGACGTGTGCTAGCCAAAGTTAATGATTGTCCACTTGAGATAGCAGGTCAACCTTTGAAGGTAGATCTAAACATACTTCCCCTTGGGTCGTATGATGTGTTGATAGGCATGGAATGGCTAGAAAAACATTGGTCCATTATAAATTGCAAAACAAAAACAATCTGCTACAAAAATGAATTGGGAGAGTAGTAGATAATGCAAGGCATCTCAAGGCCAGTACAGATACAGCCCATAACCGCTTCGCAACTGGAAAAGTGTATCTGGAAAGGGTGTCAGGTATATGTTATTTAGGTTGGTTATTCCAATTAAAAGGACAAGACTGCCACCTTAGGAAATATTCCAATAGTTCAAGATTTTGCAGATGTGTTCCCTGAAGAGATACCAGGACTGCCACCCAAGAGAGACATATATTTCAGCATTGAATTGGTGCCAAGGGCAGCCCCGGTGTCCTGAGCTCCATATCGTATGAGCACACCGGAATTGACGGAGCTGAAAATACAGTTGCAGGAGTTATTAGATAAAAACTACATCCACCCTAGGGTGTCACCCTAGGGAGCCCCCGTGTTGTTCGTCAAAAATAAGGATGGAACCCTTCACATGTGTATGGATTACCCTCAACTGAATAAGTTGACAATTAAGAACAAATACCTGCTGCCTCGTATTGATGAATTATTTGATCAGGTAAAAGGGGCTATGGTATTCTCTAAAATTGACTTGTGTTCGAGATACCATCAGATCAAAATTAAACAGGAAGATATAACCAACACTGTTTTTAGGACTCACTATGGGCACTACAAATTCGTAGTACTACCTTTTGGGTTAACTAATGCCCCTGTGACCTTTATGTGCTTAATGAACAACATATTTCATCAGTTTTTACACACATTTGTGTTAATCTTTATTGATGACATACTAATATACTCTCGAAGCATCAAAGAGCACAAGGAGCATCTTAGACGGGTATTACAAACTCTCTGAGAGCATCAATTATATGCCAAATACAACAAGTGCGATTTCTTTAAGGAACAAATCTAGTATTTAGGACATATTATTACTAAGGACAGAATTGCGATGGATCCCGAAAAGATCAAGACCATAATGGAGCGGCTAGTACTGAAGGACGTATGAGATATAAGATACTTTATGGGGTTAGCAGGTTACTATAGCTCGTTTGTCAAAATAATTTTCTAGAGTGGCTTATCCTATCGCCTCCTTGCAGAAAAAAGGGAAAACTTTTAAATGGACAGTTGAGTGCAAAAAAAGTTTTGAACAGCTCAAGCATTTGCTCACCACTGCGCCTTTACTAATCATAGCAGATCCGGGTAAGGACTATGTGGTATGCACAGATGCAAGTAAGGAAGGGGTAGGAGAAGTCCTGATGTAGGAAGGTAAGGTAATCGCCTATGAGTCAAGGAAGTTGAAGGAACATGAGCAAAAATATTCTGCCTATGATTTGGAGTTAGCAGCTGTCATTCACGCCCTAACAATGTGGCGTCAATATCTGTTAGGTAGGAAATTTATACTAATGATGGATCACCACAGCCTAACTAGTTATTTAAATCAGCCTACCTTAAATGCTAGACAGACACGGTGGGTATATTTTCTGAGTGGTTTTGATTTCAAGATTAAACATTTGAAAGGGAAGGAGAACCGTGTGGTAGGTGCTCTAAGTTGAAAGGTGCACTGCCTCTACGAAATTTATTGTAGTGAAGGGCAGACTACCTTTGATGAAGTGGTTAAGAAGGCAACAACTCAGGATCTGAAATATCAGCAAATAGGACAACAAGCTCAAAATCCAACCAGCAGCGAATATCAGCAAGGCTATGTGATGGATACTACTGGTTTATTGAGATATAAAAAAGGACTGTATGTGCCCAACCAAAGTAGCATTAAAAGTTTGATTTTAGATGAATTTCATAAGAGTCCCTACGCGAGACATCCTAGTTACCAAAAATTGATTACCGCACTTTGGAAGGAGTAATACTAGCCAGGCATGAAGAAAGATGAAGCAGAGTGTCTGGCATGATGTTTGGAGTGTCAACAAGTCAAGGTAGAACATCAGCACCCTATGGGACTATTGCAACCACTACCAATTCCGGAATGGAAGTGGGAAACCATCTCTATGGATTTCATAACTAGATTACCCAAGTCTAAAAAGGGCAATCACTCTATCATGGTGGTGGTGGAAAAATTAAGCAAAGCAGCCCATTTTATATCGATACAATCCACTTTCAAAGCAGTGCAGATTGCCAACATATTCATGCATAATGTTTTCAGGTTACATGGGATGCTAAAAGCCATAATTTTTTATCGTGATGTGAAATTTACATCAGTCTTTTGGAGAACTTTGTTTGCGAAGTTGGGAACTCAACAGAATTTTAGTACTACTTATCACCTTCAAATAGACAGACAGACAGAATGGGAGAGCCAAGTAGTGGAAGACATGCTCAGATCGTATGTAATGCAACAACCCTGAAAATTGGAAGATTATCTACATTTGGTCGAATTTGCATACAACAACAGCTATCATACTTCTTTGCAAATGAGCCCTTTTGAACTACTGTATGGAATAAAATTTCGCACACCCTCCAGTTGGGGGGGACCTGAAGACAAGTTATTGTTGGGGCCCAAAATGCTAAGGGAGATGGAAGAGATGGTCAAGAAGGTGCGAAGCAATTTAAAGGCAACCCAAGATGGGCAGAAGAATTTTTCGACAGGAAGCAAAGTTTTACGGAATATCAAGTAGGTGATCACGTGTATAACTAGCTATTTGAAATAACGAAGATGAAGAAATTTGAAAACATTAATTATCGCGCACAACTGCAAGAACAAAAATAACTACGAAAGCTAGATATAGTAAATGTAACTGGTTGGAAAATGAATCTATGAACTATGGAAATCATTGAAACATGACAGTATATTTAAAAGACAGAGTTGCGAGCCGTGACAGTTAACAATGGTTGAGCTACAATTAAACAACAAGTAAATAAATAAATAATGAGACTCTACTGTAAATCTTTTATACCACATATAAACAGAGTTGAACCCATAGAAAGCCTCACGAAAACAATAACAAAAGCACGCAGCGCGGAATGCGCAGAAGAATCAAATTGTGTGTGGACCTTCGCACAAGGATATAGCACCAAGAAGGCCATGATAAAAATTCAAAACCTTAAATTAAGCTGTAAATAGTCATTTCTTTAATTTACAGTTGAGATAATTTAAGAACATAGGTTATACTAGGGAGAACCTGGTTATCGGAGCAGAGGAATAGACTTTACTGATAACCAGGTCTCTGGGTCGTATTGACCAGAAAAACCCTTCATTCAATCCCATTAACATAGACCCTATAAGCTTCTGATACAACAATAGGAGAATTTCCTCAACCATCCAAGCCATTTGGCCTATGTCAATAACCCTTTACATATTTAAGAAAACAAAATTGGCACGAAATTGATAAACTCTGACCAGAAACACTAAACCATGGCATTATGCCCTGACTATCAAAGAGCTGGAAGCTGTTATGGACATACCCGGAACTTTTCGATTGTGGAAGGCTGATAGAGGAGTTAGCACCATTTGGAGTTGCGGAACTAAACCTTGGCCTCCTCACCTTTGTTCTTGCATATGACAGGAGAAGGAAGATCAACGAAGCCACATGGTCATATTACATTGTCGTAGAAAAACAACTTCGAATAGGAAGAAACAAAAAGAATAGAGGCCCTGTAACCTTACCTGGTTCAGCGATCGGAAAGGATTTCCTTGGAACCCCACTGCCAACACTGAGTGTCACAATGCACTAGGCCAAGCAACCAGACAGAAAAATGAACCAGACTCTTGGAAGCATGGAAATCAAAATGAAATGACAAAATGCAATGAAATTCCAACCATCGAACTCGAATAACCCTCCCAAGTTGCCTAGCCGTAGGATCCAACACTCAATCACCACACCGTCGATGCATGTAGCATCTTGAGAAACCCACAGATGAGGTATTGTCCTGCCACACCACGTTACCATGGCCAGGCAGGGTTAATACATATCAGAGAGGTAGACAGATTCGCTAACAAACGAATATAAAGAAAATTAAATAAGAAACGAAGTCATAAATGAGACCATCGACCAATCAGCATTGGATTACAACCAGAACATGCGGATAGGACCCATAATGGGTTAAGCATGTGTCACCGAGATCAGAACTGTACCTAGGATAAAGTTTTCGGGATTTGAATTTAATGAATGAATAAACCTTACATTACAATGAGTGAACCCGTATGGTAAATTTAAGATAATGATCAAATATCTATATGTACAGTGTCCCAAATCTAAGCATTAAGATGATCCTTATGTGATTACTCATGTATTATCGTGTAAAAAAAAATTTGCTTTTGAGTTGTGTCAGCATGCAACCATGATCTTGGAAGATATGCTCTCCTTATTTAACATGCAACCATGATCTTGGAAGAACTGCTCTTTTATTTGACATGCTACCATGATCTGGTTCTTCAACTTGTCCTGACGATGAACCACACTCGTTGGTTCGAAACTTGATATATATATATATATATATATCTATATATATATTATATATTAATATATATATATATAATATATATATATATATATATATATATATATAATATATATATATATATATATTATAATCAAATTATATTTGAACAATATTTATAATATTAAAAAAAATACAATAATACATATTTCATAATCAATAATACATGTGAGCATCACCCCATGCAATGAGTGCTAAGTGAACTATTCAAATCATGAGAAATTAGTCACTTACTACTACTTCTCATGGAAATTTTTATATGTGAATGACTTAATGCAGTTGAATCCCAAAAATGATATCTAATATAATGTACTACCTACACCCCCTATACTTAAATTCTTAGAATTACTCAAATGGTTACATTAAAAAATATTAAAAAAATATGAGGGAGATATTGTCACCTAACGTTACATTAAAAAAAATATTAAAAAATATGAAGGAGATGTTGTTACGTAACATTACATTAAAAAATATACATGTGTTTGCTAATATATATTGTATATGCTAAAGATATGTGTAACCTTACTATATATGTGTCGACTAATATATATTGTATATGATGAAGATATGTGTAATGTTAGGATTCAATTGGGCATATCCTGTAATAATAATGAGGTAAATTTATTGGCATTTAGGTTTTCTAATGTGTGATTTCGGTAATAATAATAACCTAGTAAATTTATATTTCATGACGTTCAGGTTTTGGTTGTGTGATTTCTGTAATAATAATGATCAAGTAAATTTATATTTCTTTGCATTCAGTTTTCGGTTGTAGGAAGGTAAACTCAATATAATGGAAGGTGCTCAATAAAATTAGAGGGAGAGGAAATTTCGTGTAGAATCTAATATTTAGGGTGGGTATGACCTAAAATATTAGGTAAAATTTAATAATATTACATTTTAATTAATATTTCTCCCCACCGCTGGCCACTATTTATTAGGTGGGGGTGGTTATAAATATTGGGTAACATATAATATTGTAATATTATATTTTATGTAATCAATATATTTGTAACACTTAATATAGATATCTTCTAATTGAATTAATAAGAGGATAAAAACTTAATATTTACGATATGACAAGATTTTTAATCATGAATATTTACCATGTATATTATTATCTTCTAAGTAGGTTGTTTTCCAATACCATGGGCCAATACCCGCAAGAAAAAGATAGAGAGGGATAGGAGGGAAGAAAATTATAATACCGTGTTCTACTACCATGATTTATTGATACCATGGGCCATCTAGACTTTTGATTATTATGTTATGGATCTAGGCTTTTCATTGTTACAATATCATGGGCCAATACCATGGCTTATCAATACCACATGCCCAAACGTAGTAACTTATTTCAAAATAAAAATATTTTACAAATATTTTATTTTAATTTAATTTTATAAAAATTTTAAATTAAATCTAAGAGCGAAAAGGTTATAATTACTTTGAGATATATCTAAACTCTCTATCCTCTGGAACTACTAACAATATTTTTCATAGATATTAAATGGAAGTTTCATAAATAAAACATGAGATACTTTTATTTATACATATGTGAAATTATATATTTAATATAAATAATATTATAAAGAACTAGGATAGATGCATCTTAACCAAGGATCCAAGTGAAGTGAGAAAGAAAGTGATTAACAATGATAGAGGAAAGATAGTGGGTGATTATTTTAATCTTTTTATTATTTTATTTTCTTTAACATTATTGATCCAAAATATAGGTTTAATATTTTACAACCAATTATGGTTTTTTATTAATTTAAATACTTTCTTAAATACAATACAATGGAATCATATATAAGAAAGAGAGAGATGGAAGGGGGAATAGAGTGTGGGAGAGAGACATACATGTAGAGACATAGTGAGAGAGAGAAAGGAAGAGAGAGAGGAGGGGGAGAGAGATGGATTTGGAGGGGGCAAGAGAGGAAGTGACAAGGGAGAGATGAAGATGGAATGAGGGAGAGAGGAGACGAGGGAAGAGAGAGAAAAGGAGAGGATAAAGATAAGGAAAGAAGGGGAAGAGAGAGACACAGAGACATATATATGGAGGGGGGAGAGAGGGGAAGAGAGATAAGGAGAGAGGGAGGGAGATAGTGACAGAGTTGGAGGGTGGAGAGAGAGTGTGTCTATGATGGGGGTAGAGACAGAGGGAGGTGGGAGAGAAGGGGAGAGAGAGGAAGGAAAAAGAGAGATGACTTGAGAGAGAGGAGAGAGAAAGAGGGAGAGAGAGATGGAGTTGGAAGGGGAAGAAAGCAATAGAGAGAGAAAAGTGGAGACGGAGTGGCAAGGGAGAGATGGAGAGTCTGAGAGAGAGAGAGAGAGAGAGAGAGAGAGAGAGAGAAGGGGAAGAGATAGAGAGGGAAAGGAAGAGGGAGAGATAGATAGATATGGGGGAAGAGAGAGAGAGAGAGCGTGGCATATGTTTAGGGGGTTGAGATAGAGAGGCAAATAAGGAGAGACAGAGGGAGGTATAAATATAGATGGTGGGGGGAGAGGAATGAAGAGAAAGATAGAGAAGGTTAGGTAGAGGCAGATAGAGTGAGATGAGAGAGAGAGGGAGGGGAAGAGAGAGAATGAGAGGAGGGAGATAGACACAGAATGGAAGGTGGGGAGATAGGGAAGAAGAAAAAGTCTCACAAAGATAAGTACAAACATAGAAGTTAGATCTAGAGAGTCATGAATATTTTAGATTTTCACTAAAATAGATGTACTGATTTCAATGTAGTTGTTGATTTCTAATCCTATTTGATCACATGCACTATATGCATTGATTTTAGTTTAGATATTGATTTATAATTCTATTTAATACCTTACACTAGATGCATTGATTTTAGTGTCGATGTTGATTTCTACTCCTATTTGATTGCTTGCACAGGATACATTGGTTTTAGTGTAGATATTGATTTCTAATCCTATTTGATCTCTTGCACTAGATGCATTGATTTCAGTGTAGATTTCAATTTCTAATCATATTTAATACCTTACACTATATGCATTGATTTCATCATAGATGTTGATTTCTACTCACATTTGATTGTTTGCATTAGATTTTTAGTGTAGATATTGATTTATAATCTTATTTGATTTCTTGCACTAGATGCATTGATTTCTATTTAGATGTTGATTTCTAATTATATTTGATTCTTTGCACTAGATGCATTGATTTTAGTGTAGATCTTGATTTCTGATTTGATACAACAAGATGTATGATGTACATTAATTTCAAATTAATTAGATTAATAGTGTGCATTGATTTCAGTCTAAGCACATCTCTACCTCCTCCATATATACCTCTATCTCCCATTGTCTCTCCTTCTCTATCTCTCTATCTCATCCCCTAAACGTACACACTCTCTCTCCATATTTACCTATCTCTCTCTCGCTCGCTCCCTTTCCCCTCCTTCTCTCTCTTCCTCACTCCCTTTCCCCTCCCTCTCTCTCTCTTCCCCTTCTCTCTCTCTAACATTTCTCTCTCCATATCCATATCTCTTCCTCCCTCCCAATCTTTTCCTCTCCCTTCTTACCTCCCCCCCATCTATATCTCTATTTCCCCTTGTCTCTCCTTCTCACCCCCAAAACATACACACTCTCTCTAAGTGTAAGCACATTAAATTATTCAACCATAAATATAATACTTGAATTTTCATCCTAAATAAAATGTTTGTTTACTTGAATTTATAATTGGGCACATTCTTATTATTCCCATTTCCCATCATTCAACATTGTTAATTACTTTGCATTCAAATGCTGTAATAGAAAATAACTACCATTGAACATTATTTGGGGTTTAACACTCCATAATCACAATGATTGACTTTGGACAAAACTACTATTAATATTAGAGAGAAACATAGACAAGGTATGTAATTGGGTACATTCTTATTATTCCCATTTTCCATCATTCAACATTGTTAATTACTTTGCATTCAAATGCGGTAATATAAAATAACTACCAAACTGCTATTAATATTAGAGAGAAACATAGACAAGGTATGTAATTGGGTACATTATTATTATGGAGAGAGAGATAGATAGATATGGAGAGAGAGTGTGTATGTTTTGGGGGTGAGAAGGAGAGACAAGGGGAGATATAGATATAGATGGGGTGGGGGAAGGGTAGAAGAGAGAGACAAAGAGAGGGAGGGACGAAGAGGGATAGATGGGAGATAGAGATATAGATGGAGAGAGAGAGAGAGAGAGAGAGAGAGAGAGAGAGAGAGAGAAGGGGAAGAGATAGAGAGGGAAATGAAGAGGGAGAGATAGATAAATAGATAGATATGGGGGAGATATAGAGAGGATGACATATGTTTAGGGGGTTGAGATAGAGAGACAAATAATGAGAGATAGAGAGAGGTATAAATATAGATGACAAGGGGAGAGAGGAAAGAAGAGAAAAATAGAGAAAGTTAGGGAGACTCAGTTAGAGTGAGATAGGAGAGGAAGAGAGAGAAGGAGAGTGGGAGGGAGATAGACACATAATGGAAGGTGGAGAGAGAGGGAAGAAGAAAGAGTCTCACAGAGACAAATACAGACATAGAAGTTAGATCTAGAAAGTCATGAATATTTTAGATTTTCACTAAAATAGATGTATTTATTTCAACTTAGTTGTTGATTTCTAATCCTATTTGATCACATGCACTATATGCATTGATTTCAGAGTAGATGTTGATTTATAGTTCTATTTAATACCTTACACTAGATGCCTTGATTTTAGTGTCAATGTTGATTTCTACTCCCATTTGATTGCTTGCACATGATGCATTAGTTTCAATGTAGATATTGATTTCTAATCCTATTTGATCTCTTGCACTATATGAATTGATTTCAATGTAGATGTCGATTTATAATCATATTTAATACCTTACACTAGATGCATTGATTTCAGTGTAGATGTTGATTTCTACTCATATTTGATTGCTTGCATTAGATGCATTGGTTTCAGTGTAGATATTGATTTCTAATCCTATTTGATTTCTTGCACTAGATGCATTGATTTTAGTATAGATATTGATTTCTAATCCTATTTGATTGTTTGCACTAGATGCATTGATTTTAGTGTAGATGTTGATTTCTGATTTGATGCAACAAGATGTATAATGTACATTAATTTCAAAGTAATTATATTAATAGTGTGCATTGATTTCAATGTAAGAATATTTCTACCTCCTCCATCTATATCTCTATCTCACATTGTCTCTCCTTATCTATCCCTCTATCTCAGCCCCTAAACATACACACTCTCTCTCCCTCCCTCTATTTCCCCTCCATCTTTCCCTCCCTCCGTTTCCCCTCCCTCTCTCACTCCCTCCCTGCCTCTGCTTCCCCTCCCTCTCTCTCTCTTCCCCTTCTCTATCCATATTTATATCTCTTCCTCCCTCCCTGTCTTTGCCTCTCTCTTCTTCCCTCTCCTCCCCCCCATCTATATCTCTATCTTCCCTTGTCTCTCCTTCTCACCCCCAAAACATATGCACTCTCTCTTAGTGTAAGAACATAAAAACTATTCAACCATAAATACAATACTTGGATTTTCATCCTAAATAAAATGTTTTCTTACCCCAAACTTTTTCTTCTTTGAAACTATAAACTATTTATAGTTGGGTACATTCTTATTATTCCCATTTTCCATCATTCAACATTGTTACAAAACAAATACCATTGAAAATTATTTGGGGTTTATTTGGAGAAAACTACAATTAATATTGGAGAGCAACAAAGACAAGGTATGTTTCTTACTACAATAGCTCGAGTTAAATATTTGAATGGTCTATGATTCCAACTATTATTTTCATATGATCGATATGAGAAAATGGAAAAACTAATACGTGTGACAATAGGAATAGTAGAAGAAAATAGTTATAGATTGGTTGCAATGAAGATTGTTTGTAGACATTGTTTCAATTATGAACCCTAGCCTCTGCGCTCTGCCCTCTACAGCAAATGCTCAGACCTGAGCCCCCTGCACCCATCGGATCGCCTACCTGCACAGCGCCTTTGGCCGTCCAGTCTACGGGCATCTAGTGATTAGTTTGTTATGGCATTCCCCGCAGGAGGGGTGGGGCCCGTTCCCCCCCCTCCTTCATCATCCCGTTCTGCGGAACTCTCAGCATCTTCTGTACCTCTGTTTCCTAGCGGCAAAACCTCTGGACGCGATCAGAGCCCAGCACGGACTGATGCAGCAGTGGAGCATCCAGCTACACGTGAAAAGGAGGCAAATGAACCGGGGGCGTCACAACCAAAGGCGACTTCGGCTACCTGCATTCCAAAAGCCACAGAACGAATAAAAGTTGAGCTCCCCAGTCATCGAATCAATGGAGAAATACACTACATGAAGGATCACACACTGATTGGAAAATTTCTTGGCTTTTGGCCAACAGAAAAGGCCCTACATGGGTGGATTGCCTCAAAATGGAAGCCCAAAGGACAAGTCTCCCTACTATTAGGCCCCAAGGGCTTCTTCACAGCAATATTCTACTGCCTGGAGGATAAGACCAGAATATTTGAGGGTCGACCGTACTTCTTCAACTCCTCGGGTCTTTTCCTTCGCGACTGGAAACCCAGGTTCAATCCAGATACAGAGGATCTCAGTCATGCTACAGTATGGATTCATATGTATTACATGCCTGTAGAATACTGGAAAGAAGAAACATTAAAGGACATTGGCGATAGCATTGGTACCTTCATCAAAGTGGCAGAGGAAACAAAAAATAGAAGATACACCTCCTACGCCGTGATCTGCATCCAGATGCAACTTAAAAAAACTCTTGCAGACTCGGTAAGTCTCTTTCACGATGATTTTGAATGGATTCAACCATTAGATTATGAACACATCCCTTTTCGCTGCCGCAAATGCCATGAACATGGCCATATCTTTAGGGATTGTCCCTTGAACATTCAGATCAAATCTGATGCCAATGAAGCTAATAAAGATTCAGAAGGCTTCACTAGAGTTCCCAATCAGCGTAGGCATGCCAAAAAGAATTCTGTTGCTCCCTCTAGCCCCAAAACGACTGAATCCCAAAACTGATTCCATATCCTCACCCCTCAAGACCCCTCAGATAAGCTTTCAAATGACTCTCAGGACTCCCCATCTCAACCATCCTTATCCCAGTATCTCAAAAATCCTACGGATCCATCTTCCTCCTCACCATCTAGATTCCCTATCTCCTTGGAATCGAAAATCCTGGCTTCAGATGCAGACCTGTAGCCCTCAGCAATGGATCTTGATGTAGCTTTAGCTTTGAGCCTGCAAGATGGAAGTACAGAGGAACCTCAGAACATCCCTATAATAATGGAGGAAGATCCAGAGACTGTGAGATTGGATGGATTGGATATTCTCAAACTTGAAACAGCATGCAGGCAGAAAGAATACAACTCTATACCTCCATGGGAAATAGATCGGCTGGAAGGGGTTCTCATCAAAGCTCAACACAAAAAATGTCTGGGCATACAAGCAGGCAGTCCATGGGACTGAAAGAAAATCCTAAAAGAAACAAAGAAAAGAGGGCGCAAAACTGATCTACAAAGAACTATCATCCTAGGAGAAATCTTAATGGAATCAGGGAGATTCCCAAAGCTGACAAAGTTCTACAAGCCCCAACCCCATTTTTCCTCATGAAGCTCATCTCATGGAATATGTGAGGGCTCAATAGCCCCTCAAAACATAGAATGTTAAAAACTATGATTCAGTTAGAGAAACCAACCATTGTTTTTCTACAAGAAACGAAAAGTACTACTGCATCCCTTGAAAGGATCCTCAACAAAGCATGGCATGGCAGTTGCTCCATTTCAGTGGATGTGGTAGGAGCCTCTGGGGGACTCTCAATAGTCTGGAATCCGCAGATCCTCACTTTTCAGGATTTGCACGCTACTCATAATTTCATCCAAGCTACATTTCATCTCATAAGGACGGATCTGCATGGTCTTCTCACCAACACCTATTTTCCGCAAGAATTACATCAAAAATTAGAAGTGCTGGAGGCACTAACAGCGCTCAAATCTACCAGACAGTACCCTCTTTGGATCAGCGGGGGAGATTTCAACATCATCACAAATTTAAAGGAAAAAAAGGGAGGGCGCATGAGGTTAGAAGAGGACAGCACAGGACTCAAAGAGTTCATTCAAAATAATCAACTCATAGATATACAAACCTCCAATGGCACGTACACCTGGACAAACAAACGTAGGGGAATACATAACATTGCGTCCAGGCTAGATCGATTTCTCATTTCAGATAATGCCATTCATATGGGAGGATATTTTCACGCCTCCATTCTACCTCAAGGAGGCTCTGATCATTGGCCCATCATGCTCCAATGGACACGTCCAGGTAAACAATGCACTCGCCCATTCTGCTTCGAGACCTTTTGGTTAACTCATCCCGACTTCAAAGAAATGGTTCGAGCTGCATGGAAGTCCTTCATTCCCCCAGCAGGGGCAAAAATGTTCCAATTTCAACGGAAACTCAGACATAACAAGCAAGTGCTTAAAGTCTAGAACAAATCACAATTTGGTAACATTTTGGAAACTCAGAAAAATTTGGAGCAGAACATGTGTTCTCTACAGCAAACCATTATACTAGATGGACGAACAGAAGAATTAACAGATAAGGAGCACTCCCTCTGGACAGAATTAGAAGCTAGAAGGTTAGAAGAGGAAATCCTCTGGCGCCAAAAATCCAGAATAAGGTGGCTAAAGGAAGGTGAAAAGAATACAAAATTCTTTCATCGATCCACCATTCAACGACGAATGCATAACAACATTGCCTTCATCAATAAGAGTCAAGGGGATAGATTATAAAAGCATGAAGATATTGAAAATGAATTCAAAGAATACTTCCAGGAAGCACTCAAAGAACAAATAGGGAGCAGATCATCAGCCATAAAATCTGTCATGCAGCACATCCCCAAGATAATCACGGAAGATCAAAATCAAAATCTCCTAAAACAAGTCTCCATGTAGGAAGTAGAAGAAGAAATGGCTCAACTAAAATATGGTAAGGCTCCTGGACCTGATGGTTTCACCTCCAATTTCTTTCATGAATTCTGGGATTTGATTAGCACTGAAGTTTGGGATTTAGTGGAAGAATCTCATTCTATGCACTAGCTCCTACCCTCTCTTAATTCCACCTTCATTGATCTGGTTCCCAAAGGTGAAGAATCAAACACGCCAGACAAATTCAGGCCGATTTCCCTTTGTAATGTCATCTATAAGCTTATATCCAAAGGAATGGCTAATAGGCTCAAACCTCTTCTTCCTCTTCTCATCCTACCAGAACAAACGGGATATGTCGAGGGGCGTCAGATTATGGATGGCATCATCCTTTCTAACGAAGTGATCCACTCTTTAAAAATTCTAAAAAAACAAGGAATGATTATGAAGCTAGATCTTTCCAAAGCTTTCGACAAGCTCAGTTGGGAATATATCCATCAAATGCTGCTAGCCTTCGGATTCAATGCCACCTGGACCCACTGGATTATGAACCTCATTACCTCTCCCTGCTTCTCGGTTCTCCTCAATGGCTCTCCGTCTCCTCCCTTCCGTCCGTCGAGAGGCATTCATCAAGGGGATCCCCTTTCCCCATTCATTTTTTTTCTCATGGCGAAAGGACTCAGTCGCCTCCTCCACCATGTTGTTTCCTCTCAAGCGATCAAAGGCATAGCGCTCCATGGTCTCCATCCCTCTCATCAACAGTTCATTGACGACACGATGCTCTTTGGTCATCCTTCTTCTCAAGAAGCCAAAGCCTTTAAAGCCCTACTCTCGCTCTTCTCTGAAGCCTCTGGAACCTCGATTAATGCCACCAAATACCAGCTATTCTTCTTCAATACCCCTGTTTCCACTCAACGAAACATTGCTTGCATCCTTGGATTATCTATTGCTGTGTTGGCCTCCAAATATTTGGGCGCTCCTCTCATGGCTTCTGCCCTTAAGCATGCGTCTTGGCGTACGCTGTTGGATAAACTGGAAGCTAGACTTTCCTCTTGGACCTATCAATCGCTCAACATAGCTAGTAGGCTCATTTTGATCAGATCCGTCCTCCAAGCAATGCCCATGTATCTCTTTTCTATCTTAGCGGCTCCTAAATGGGTGCTCAAACCCATTCATAACCTTCAAAGGAGTTTTCTCTGGGGATCCATAGGACTCAACAGGAAATGGGCTCTTGTCAAGTGGACAGATGTATGCCAAACGATGGAGGACTAGGACAATGGGACCCCATACAAAGCAACTGTACAATGGGAGCGAAAATATGGTGGAATTAGTTAGTGAAGCCACACATTCCTTGGGAAAAGTTGTGGCAAGCCAAATATGCGGCCGGCAGCCAGTGGGATGAGCTAATCAGAATTAGTTTGAGTATTTCAGGCTCCATGATATGGAACTCGGCCAAAATTCATAGCACCTTCATCCAAGAGTACAACTTTTGGGAGATTCACTTGGGGAACTCGGCACGGTTCTAGGAGGACTCATGGCAGCAGCTACCAAAACTGGCCTTGATCTTTCACAAACCTCTCTGGCAGAACCATATGCAGCACTCCAATCTCACTAATGTCTCTCAGTTCTGGCAGCAGCAAGCGCTTCAAGATTTCCAACAATGGAAACCTGCTCGCTCCTGGCAGACAGATTGGCATGGAGAGACTTATGAAGACATAGATCAGGATCTCAGCCAAAGGAAAATCAAGCTTTCGAATCAGCAGGACAAACTGAGATGGGGTTATACCTCAAAAGGAATCTTCACCACCAAAGAAGCTTATACAATTCGATATGATCATAGCCATACAGATAAGGATCAGCTATGGAATCACATATGGCAGTCAAGATTATGGCCCATGGTCTCTACCTTCTTATGGCTCTTAAGCAAGAGACGCATCCTAACTTGGGATAATCTACAAAGAAGAGGCTTCATAGGTCCCTCAAGATGCCTAACTGCACTATCCACCCGGAAACCATCCTGCATCTCATGGAGACTTGCCCTCTCGCTGCTCAGCTCTGGGAGAAAGTTGACCATTGCAACAACAGAATAGGGAACCATGAGGGGGACTTAGCTAACACTCTCAGAACTTGGCCCAAAAACCCTTATCAAAGCCCCATTCTGAATTCTTTATGGAACCTCATTCCAGGGTTTCTTTATTGGATACCATGGAAGGAACGAAATAACAGGGTCTTCAACAATAGTAGAAGACCTGTACAAATCCTCTGGCTCCTCTTAAAGCATAACCTCCAAGAAACGTTGGCACTTCGATCATGGCTAGAAACTGACTGGCCAAATTCCCCTCAAGAGCAGCTCATCTAGAATTCCTAGAATCTTAACATATCCTGTTCCTTGCCTGTCAATTCCAGACCCACTCCCAAGACCGTCTCCCCCTTACACCCCTTACATTGGTCCCCCCCGCTAGCTCATCTTTCAAATTGAATTTTGATGGTGAAGCTAAAGGAAATCCTGGCCTGGCAGGATATGGAGGCGTAATAAAAAATGGCAGAGGAATAGTTGAGCACATCTACTATGGTTCGATAGGCAAAAACACCAACAATGTTGTGGAATTGGAAGGCATGTGGAAAGGAATTTTCTTGGCTGATCAACATAATTTCTACCAGATGGAAGTGGAGGGAGACTCCCTGATCCTTATCAATGCGGCTACTAGAATTCAAGCAGGGACCTCAGCGGCCAAAATAGCCTCCAACTGGAGGCTACTTAGCAGGCTCAAAACATTGGAAGAAAGGCTTCGACGTCCTAACAACATCCTTTTCAAGCATGTAAGGCGAACGACCAACCGGGTAGCAGATAGATTGGCCAACCAAGGGGTTGACCTGCAACGTCCTCCTTACTCAGGCACTCTCCATGATGCAGGGGATATACAACTTCAACAGGATTGCCACTCCTTGGTGCTCCAAGATCTTCAATTCCCAGCTGCGGGTGTCAATTAAAGGGGATGGTACAAAGGCAGGCTTCCCACTGGGCAAGTGGCAGCCCAGTCCCGCCATATGTCTAGTTTATTTATGGGATTGCCACCCTCGTAGCATTACATTGAAGGTGGATAGTAAATATAAACTGCAGCTAGCCGCCCATCGCACTTTGGCTCACTCGCATTCTGTTTCTCCGGTAATTGGTATGCAGCTGCTCTGCGTTGGTTTGCTCATGGCCTGGGTTGTTGCTTTGCAGTATATTAATTGGAAGCCTGTGCTGGTAATTCAATTCTTGCAATTCATTCTGTTTGCTATCTAGATCGGGGGGTATTGTTTGTGTGGTTTGCAGTTGGTTTTTGGGTCTTGGAAGTGGTCTCAGAGGTTCAGACCTCGGCCCTCAACTCAGAAGGCTTTGGTCTCTTCCTCTGAGTGCCCTATTCTCTTAGTCTGTCAGTATCAAGCTCTTGTGATGTTGTATGGTCGGCTCTCGGTGTTTATTCCTATTGCGCCCCTTTGTGTTCCCGCTGTCGGGTATCTCCTTCCTTTTGTGCTCTTGCAAGTATTCACGTCCTTGGGCTCAAGTTCTTGGCTCCCTGTGCCTTTGGACTCGAGGAGACAGTGCTCTCTGTGCAATCTTCGCTCCAGGTTCACTTCTCATTTCACTCCAGAATGCTGCGAGAACGGCTTCGCCTTAGTAGCTACAGGGGCGGGTCTCGGGGAGGCGCTAGAGGAAGAGCCAATCCTCAGCGCTCCTCTCACTCCATGGAATCTTCCTCAGATGGCATTGATTCACGGGGCGCAAGGCGAGGCCGAGGGAGAGGCAGAGGACGAGCTCGTGCTGCTGTATGCACGCATAGCTCGCATCCCTCGACTCGATTTCGCTTCCCATGCTCATTGGATAATGCAACGTACTATGTCTCTGTTCGAATTGAGAAATGTGACAACACAGTTCCACCAGAAGTCCCTGAGGAACAAAGGCCTCCTTCTCCAGTCCTTTGTCAAAGAGCTCAGCCTGCGGAAACCTCGGGTGCGGTGGCGGGTCCAAGCGAGCCGGCAAAAGACGATGCTCCATACACTGATTCAAGCGCGTCGGATCAATATGGGTGCAGGATCGTGGAGGAGAAGCCCTCCAGCTCTGTGGATGTTTGAGCCGGCCTCCAGGGCGTTCTGGTCTAGACATGGCCCAAGATGGTGGTTCTGGCATTTCAATGGTGTCTGTCTGGTAATTCTAATGCTCAGCCTTCTTTGTGGGGTCTTTTTTGTAAAGCTTAAGCATTGCTCAGCTATGTTTAGGTCGAAAGCGGTTCTCATTCATGCCTATGTATGTTGTTATATTGTAATCTGTATCACTCTTGGGATAAAGTCTGGGACTGACAGTAATGTTTGGGTCATTTTGTCTATCTCTCAGCTGGTTACAGTTTTTGGCAATCTGTTGGTCTTTCAGTTATGGTCTGTGACAACTGCCGGTCCTCTGGTTATCAAGGTTCTGTGTCAAATGTCGTTTTACACTTAGGTGTCAAGCTCTGCTAAATCCATCTCAGTATGGTGAATTTTGAGGCCTGCCTCGTTGTAATATTTTTGTAACCGTTTGTATAATAATAGAAGTAGCCTAATTTACAAAAAAAAAAAGATTGTTTGTAATTGAATATATTCTTTGTATTCACATTTTCTATCTATCAAAATTGTCACATTGACACTTTGCACTCAAAATTTGTATTTCATCATTCAAGTTACTAACAATCTCTCTCATCTCAACAAACTAAGGTAACTAAGAAATTTTAAATTAAATTGATCAAATTAATCTTAGACATATTAGACATATAAGATGTTCAACAATTTTTTTATGACTGCACATGACTAAAACTAGCCTAGATCCATCTTAACAGTGGATCTATCAAGTGCCGGGAGGGATCAAATCTATCGAGATGCAAACCTTTCCTCAAGTTTTTCACTCAAAAAATAGGTTTGCACCTCAATATATTTGATCCCTCTCGATGCTTGATAGATCTGGTGTTAAGATTGATCTAGGCTGGTATTAACAAAATAAATTATAATATTAATATGGAAAATATTATATATTAATGTATTTAATTATATTTAGTGCATAGTATTTTTAATACTAAATATAAATTTTGAATATGATATAATAATATAAAAAATTTATATAGATATAAAAAACTTATATTTTTATTTACTAAATACATATAATATGATTGAGTTATATATGAGAAAAATTATAATATTAAAAAATACAATAATGCATATATATTTCATAATCATTATTCTTAGAATCACTCAAATTAAAAAGTAAGATTAATATATAAATGAGAGCTATTATTTTATTTATCAAAATATAACTGATAGTTATATTTGAAATATAAATTAAGTTTTTTTTTTTAATTCACTGAAAGAATCTTCTATTATATTATTATCAAAATAAAAAATACATGTTGATTTTCAAAGGCTCTTCTTGCTTCACTATGACCAAAATTATTGGTTAGGAGAGTCAGGTTGTAATACATAAGATCTTGCCATTGAAGCTTTATTTCTGGTGGGATAAACAATCATATTTATGAAAATAGAAGCAAAATGAGTAAACAACTAGTAGATTGCATATCAAGGTGGTGATTGAGGAGGATGCATCGGTTGAGCTATGAGTGGGCCCTATCGTTCATGCACATGAAAATCAATGTGCTCCATTCTAGCCTCAAGTTCATGCAGGCGGTCACTGATCCGCCATTGGCTTCTACGCACATTAGCCAGTTGTTCCAGGATCTTTGACTGGATATGCTAAATATCATTCATATAGGTCCCTAGCTCATTCTTGTCCTCATATCTGTGCTCATGGAGGATATCCAGGGTGGCCTGAATTCCACTCAATTGACTAGTTATCGAGTCTAAAGAGGTAGGTTGGTCAACATGGCTAAGTGAGTGAGCCACGTCTTGTTAAATTTTGCCCTATCTAACCCTGTTTTTATAATCTTCCTCACTGGAAGTGGTCTCTCTACCTGCTTGTGCCTCTGGCTACCCTTGTTGTCTGCACCTTCCATGAGGTCTTCCGCATTGGCGAGGAATCCTTGCATGAAATAAAATAACCGAGGTCTGGACAAGAACACTATCAAATGTACACTCAATTCTTCCAACAAAAATCCTACACCACAAAATCAACGAAGATCAAACCAGATGATGAGGGGTTGACCCTGCAAGGAATGAGGAGGGCCTAAACACTCAAAGAGGCTAGAAACTATAGCAGGTGTTAGAACCCACTTACTGACTCAAACCCAACTAATTAGAAACTCGAGAACCACAAAGACTGATAACAGACTCCCATTCCAACCAATTCACCTGAACATTTACCTCATTGAGGAAAACCTTACTCACAAGAAATTTCCCGAACCCAAACTGATAGGAAGCACAGTGAGTCAACTCGAGAGAGAGACTATGGAATATACAACACATAAGAACATAAAAAAGAACAATTATAGACCTCGGGGGTCCATGGCCTTCTTTACACCATAACACTACCTTAAGGACTAGAGGGTAAACCTGAGAAGGGATATCGTGGAACTATTGCTCAAACAAAACACCCAATTTAGAAATTGACAAGGGAGCCTTGCCTCCAACCAATGAGATCCCCCAAGATGGGGACTAGGTCTCCCTAACCACCTGTACCCATTTCCAATGTCGAACCCACAAGCTTGAGAGAATATATACCTATAGTTTGTAGTGCTCTTTGCAAGTCAAAAATTAGCCATGCTAAGAGACACCTCCAGTGTCAAAAGCTATCGTTAGGTCAAGAGGAAAATCGCCAAGGTGGGGAGGCAATGCTCCAGGATCCTAGATATATGTCTGTGAGCAACCCAGGGTAGAAAAACTAACTCCTTTTCCTTCCCCAAAATTTTGGTGGTCGTTCAGATCTCTGCCCCGTTGTCGTTCTGTATTTTTGAGGTCGAGGGAGTAAACACATTGGACAACATCAAAACCACTTTGGAAGATGGGATCTAGCCCCGCCAACTTTAGAAGGGGATCTCTCTGTTTAATTTAGCTTTGTTTTATGGATAAATTTTAGGCTATCTATGATTGTACTTGTTTGTTTTGATTGATTGGTTTGGTTGATTTGAGTGTTATAATTCCATTGGGCTATGGGGTTTATAAACTAAACTGAAGTTTGTTCATCAATTTTTAATGGAGTTGTCACAGGTCAAGCTAGGTTGCAGTAAATGGATATTTTTAGAGTTTAAATGGATGATGGAAAAGAAGAAGTGTAAGGTTTAGTAGCGAACAAAGAGAAATTAATAATTCTTTATCCTAACTTGAGTAGAAAACATTAAATTAACATTAGCCAAAATAGGGCACTCTTGATAATGAATCTTATTTATCACAATTTCTGTTGATGAATTTAGATTTAGAAAAACAGAGGAAAGAAATAATGTGTTTAAATAGATAAAGACAAGAAATACATCACCATTTAAGACACCACATGAATCCTGTAAAAGGTCCTTGTATTATTGATGCTCCATTACTTCAAAATTACAATATGCAGCAGAAATTACATTCAAAAATCAACACTAATACTTCAATCAATGAAGTATTTATAATAAAAATTACAATAATGCTTTACAAAAATGTTGTCAAACCGATAGTGTATTGTTAGCCTAATTACAAACTAATATCATATAATATTGGCAAAAGAATATGCCACGTAGGCTGTTGAGGAAAACGATGGCTCTATTTGGGTGGTTTTTGTTGCCGAGTCATCCAAAACAGAATGTGATACTGAAATGAATCTTGCGCTGGCTGCTGTGCTGTTACTACTTAGTCCAATAAATCAAGTAACTCTTCCCTTCTCTTTTCATCTGGCACTGTTAATTTTGTCACCCTACGGTAGATTTCATCTACCTCTGTATACTTAGAAAAAGTTTTTTTCACGATAAAAATATGTTTTACCTCATTTTGCACATGGAATTCATTTGACATGGTCTTCAGAAATGCTTTTGCTATCATGCTTCCTTTGATTCCACTGAACTTGATGCTGCTCTTGGCTACCTCTTTCATCTTCTGGATGTAATCCTCTTGAGCGATCAACTTGTCATTGATGACATAAATACTAGGCAATCCATTTTTCATCAAGGCTTCAATCTTATTTTTAAATCTGTTTACCTTGTAGCTCCAAGGTCTCACACATTTCCTCCAACTGGTGAATAAGGTTTCTCTTAGTCAAGAATTTCTCGACCTATAGAATGGTGGCAGTGTTGTCATTGACTCCCACTTCATGTAGCTCATATCTGGACTTTGAATTTAAGAACCTGATAATATTGGTAGCTTCAGTTGGCATTTCTTCCAGCTTTTCCCTTCCTTGCACAATGGTCTCAGTGGCCTTCTCTATTAACTCTTTCTATTCAAATATAATTTGAGTAGAAGGCCAAATCTCATTCATTGAGTCAAGTA
Source organism: Pinus taeda (assembly GCA_000404065.3). Lineage (NCBI taxonomy): Eukaryota > Viridiplantae > Streptophyta > Pinopsida > Pinales > Pinaceae > Pinus > Pinus taeda. The sequence continues at coordinate 27,411 of APFE031347327.1, forward strand.
TGTTCATACAAATTGTTTCCTTTGCTTGGGCCAAGGTCTGGCCAATAGATGTGTCCCTCTCTACCTGACACAACTTTTTTGAAAGTCTCTAAGATTTGTCCAATTCAGTAGCTTGAGCAGCTTCAGCTTTGGCCTTTTGGGCTTCCAAAGCTTTGAGTTTCCCCTATAAGGTCTCAATTTCCTTTGTTGCAAAGACATATTTTGCAATGTCTGTGTGACCTTTTCAGCACTGGGAGTTTGAGTAGAAGTAGTAGGTGCAGTGGTTGTTCTTGTGGATGGTCGTTGAGAAAGAGGGACAACATCTAAGGGAACAATGGCCATCTTCAAGCTGTCTTCCTTCTCCTTTATCAGCTTTTCCAACCCTGCTTCCATCTGCCTGATCTATATGTTTTTATTAACAATTAGTTTACTCATCTCAACTTTCTGAGCTTCACCTTCTGCAATATCCTTGGTCATTGGATCCTATGTAGCTGGCAGCTTGAGTTGTTTCCTCAATGTTGCAATGTCCAATTTTTTCTTCTTAATAATTACTTCAGCGGCAATAACATCCTTTGGGTAATACCCTATATTGATCATTAAGTCTTCCAAACACTTGATGCTATTGTCTTTGGCCAAGGAGGAGACCTTCTCCATCTTCAACTATGACTGCACATTTGCAAAAGAGACCTGTAATTTGGATAAAGACATGGTAGTGTTAGTGAGAGTGGAGGATATCATCTCACCAGTTTGTTTGTGCATCTCCATTTCATCAATGGGATGTATATCCTTTGTACTGAACTCAAAGGTGGTGATCTTGTAATCAACTATTTATTTGGGTTGTGAAGTCTAGGCCTCAAGAAAGGCCATCTACATTATACTATGTTCAATATCAAATATTGACATAAGTCTACTCTATGAACTAAAAGTCTTCTTCCAGAATTGGATGTAGGTGTTATTCTTCAAGATTTCATTTCTGAGATTTATTTCTTTGTACCTATCAAACATTGTTTTCTCTTTTTCTATCTGGACAATGTGTGTTTCCAGCTTGGTCTTCTTATGACCTTGTGAAGATGAAGGTTTGGAAGGAGAAGTAGTGAACATCATGGTTGCTAGTGGAGAATCTATGATGATGATAGCTATCTGTTCTTCCATTTCTTTGCCTACTTCTATTTTGTGTGTCACCTTGGGCCTCTTTCTATAACCGATTCTAAATTATATGGCTTCACTCCCTGTTTTAGATGATGGCCCTTCATCCCTCTGCCTTTTTCTGGATTTTTCCTGAGGAACAAGTCTTCAAACTAGAAGTGGACACAATCTGCTCTTTAGCTTCTTGTAGGGTATTTTCTCCCCATTCCAACTGATTGATAAATTTCTCTATGTCTGGCCTAGAAGTATGAATGTAGGGAGTATTCTTATTATTCACACTGAGTTTTGAAATGATTCCATCGGGGTCTTAAGACCATGTGAAACTCAAGTTGAACTTCATCTTGTTCAATATATTAACTGTCTCCTCCCCTACAATTCTTGTGTTGCAGACAAATCGGCCTACCTGTGTTTTAATCTTGAATAGTGCTTTCTTCTTTGCTAATACAAAGTGGGATTTCATTTGTGAGCTTTATTTCTTTGTACCTATCAAACATTGGTTTTTCTTTTTTGTCTAGACAGTGTGTGTCTCTAGCTCGGTCTCCTTATGACTCTGTGAGGATGAAGGTTCAGAAGGAGAAGTAGTGAACTTCATGGTTGATGGTGGAGAATCTGTGATGATGATAACTGTCTGTTCTTCCATTTCTTTGTCTACTTTTGTTTTGTGAGTCACCTTGGGCCTCTTTCTATAATTGATTCGAAATTCTCTAGATTCACTCTCTGTTTTAGATGGTGGCCCTTCATCCCTCTGCCTTTTGCTGGATTTTTCCTGAGGAACATGATTCTGAAAACTGGGAGTGGACACAATCTGCTCTTTAGCTTCTTGCAGGGTATTTTCTCCCAATTCCAACTGATTAGAAAATTTTTCTATGTCTGGCCTAGAAGTACGAATGTAGGGAGTATTCTTATTTTCCACCCTGAGCTTTGAAATGATTCCACACGGGTCATAAGACCATGTGAAACTCAAGTTTAACTTCATCTTGTTCAATATCTTAACTTCCTCCTCTCCTGCAATTCTTGTGTTGCAGAAAAATGGGCCTACCTATGTTTTAATCTTGAATTGTGCCTTCTTCTTTGCTACTACAAAGTGGATCTCATTTGAGTTGAAAATTTTCCTGATATATTCTAGTGCAAATATCCTCATTGGGAGGTACTTGGGAAGCTTGTAGGGGCCAATTCACATCCATAGACTTTGATATCTATGTAATTTTGGTACAGGTACCAATCTTCGGTCTTGGATTGGTTTGATAGATGTAGTATTCATTTGATCTCCTCACTAATCCTGGGCTGCACTGTACTGTAAAGAATGTTCATAGCTGGATGAACAAAGTATTCTACAAATTTCTTGTAGGTGAATTCTTGTTGTTCCTTCATGACTAGTGAGGTCCAAAAGATCACTGGTTGTTGGTCACCTGCATCATCCAATTTTTGCAATGAAAACGTGAACTTTTCTGCTTGATAATAGATGAACATGTAAACCAAAATAGAGGTGTAACTAAGCACATGTTCTATGGGAAAATTGATGAACTGATCATGGATATTGTCAGCCAAGAATTGACTAAAATTGAAAATAGTAGTGGGCTTGCTATCTGTGGAAAATGTGGAAAGGAATCCTAAAATAGGCTCATCCACCCACTGATTAGAATGGTAGCTTAGGATATGAGAAAGGATAGAAATAATTTTCTTGGCCTGATCAGGGAAAATGGAAGAAGGATAAGGAGGATTCTTCTTGGGTAATTGGGCATACCTTGGTAGGAAAATCTCAAAAATCCTAGCTCTGGTGGCAAAATCCAACTTTTGATCACGCTGGGTGAGGGATTCTAGGGAGAAAGGGGCATCATTTACCATAGAAGGGGCCAACATCATTTAGTCAATAGATTTGGCTGTAATGGTGAAAATGATGACACCTGTAGGTGCAATTATAGATCTCTGAGCAGGGACATAGAAAGCTTGGCATCTCCTAGTGAATTCTAGGGCTTGAAATGTCACAGGAAAGATATAGTGGGGAAGGTTTGACTCCTAGAGTCCTATCTGATCAGTTTTATCAGTTTGTTTCTCCTCTAACCAATAGTATATGTTACACTGAAATTTGTCACCATGACTATCTGTAGTTAATATGGCTCCATCAATAGTCATATTATCCTCCTTGTCAAGCCTTATACCTCTGCTCTCCAT
>APFE031347334.1:0-55176 GCA_000404065.3 Pinus taeda
GGCGGGAGGAGTATTATACTAGGGCCTCCACCCCGATTGAGGTGCACTCCACTGAGGCTGTGACTGGGCATGTGAATGATAAGAGTGAGGAGTGGGTTGAGTAGGATACTGAGGTGGATAAGACCATGGAGGAAGCATGGACCAAGAAGGATGAGCAGGGGGACCCCAAGAAGGCATAGGAATCGAATGGTTGGGGCTGTAATAGGCTTGTGGTGCCCCTTGCATCCCTTGCTGATAAGGTCTAGATCCTTGTGGCCTCCTTTGGTTAACGTAATAGAGAGGCTCAGTGGGGGCTTCTATCCCTTGGTACATGGCTTTGAACCCAGGTAAGGTGGGACACTGATTGGTAGATGGTCCTCCTCACAAACAAAACACACTTCGACTGAATGTAATGGGCATTCGTTCTTAGGATGTCTTCTTGTGCACCTAGGGCAGAAGACAGCCAAGGCTCTCTTAGCTTCTTCTTTCTTCTGCTGAATCCTGAATGTATCCAGCTGCATGGAAATGGTCTGTCTCACCTCGCTCTTAAGATCTTCTAATTGGTTTGCTAACTCATGTTTGGAGAAAGAGATACCAACTGAGGTGAGGTTTCCCTTACCTCATTTCCTAGCTGCCCTGGAGTGGTTTCTAAACACGGTTTTGATGTCCTCATAAGGCAGTTGGTAGATATCCCCCCCAGCTAACATGTGAAGGGTGTCTAAGAGATCTTCAGGTACCCCCCGGAGCAGAACCAACTTAAGGGATTCGGGGTCAAGTGTGCACCTGGCCCTCTTATAACTAAGTTGGAACCTTTCCTCATAGTCCTCTAGAGACTCATCACTTCCCATGGTCATCCGAAAGATCTCCCCTTTTGTTTCCCTAGACCTACAATAATCTCAGTACTTGTTGTTAAAGGCTTGCTGCATCTGAGCCCATGTGGTGATACTATTCCCAGGTAAACCCATGAACCAGCGTAGTGCTGCATCCTTGAGGGTGGAAGGGAAAAGTTTTAGCTTTTGTTCATCCTCAGTATAGTCATAGGTTCTACAGAGGACAACAAATTCGAATAGAAAGGTATCAGGATCTTCGGTAGTTAACCCATGGAAGTGGGGTAAAGCAGAGGGGCTAATGTTCTTCATTTTCATCTCACCATTGGTCTCTCGGATAGGGAAGGCACCCTCTATCCTCTAATCTTCTCCTCTATTATCAGCCATAGTTTCAGGTGGAATGGTCTCTAACTCTTCTTCTTCTATAGGGTTTTGGTATGTCTCGGGATGTTCACCTATAGTTTCTTCTGGATCACTGTCACCACCGAAGAGTGAAGGGTGACTAAGTGATGTGGTGGGGGTGTTAGGTAGGAATTTGCCTGATCTATCTCGGTTCCTACGAGTCATGAAACATAAAGACTTCTTTTTGGATTGCTTTTGTGTTTTTTCTATGCACCTGCAAAAATGAAACAGATTGATTGCAAAATTGAAATTCTAATCTACACTTGCAGAATTGAAAGTCTACTCTATGAAAGCAGGAAAGACTAATCTATGAAAGCAGGAAAGACTATCCTATGAAAGCAGGAAAGATTAATCTATGAAAGCAGGAAAGACTATGCTACTCTTGTAGAATGGAAATGAAGCAAACTACTTAGCAGAAAGTGAGAGCAAGAATTTAGAAGAAAAGCAACAATTACTAATACTCTGACGCTTCCCCGGCAACGGCGCCAAAAAGATGGTGAGCTCCAGTATTGTAGAAATAATGCTACAACTCCTGGGGCTTCCTGTCTCTCATTTTATCAACCCGGTAGTTCGTACAAACTTGGAAGCGACGGTGCTGTATGCACAAGTACTAACTCTTGTCGCAGCTGTCACTTGGTCAGCTGGCACAAGTTCGCTAGGGCTCAAGCCAACTTCTATGGGCTCACAGAAGAAGCTCTATCAATGATGGACAAAAGCTAGCTCAAAGAAGACTAATCTACTTGACAAAAATGAACTAAAAGCGAATCAAAGCATGTAAACCAAGGAAACCCTAATTTGACTAGTCTAACTTCTATAATGCAAAGAATGTGAATGAAACTTCTACCAATGCTGCTACTATCTCCAATAAGTGGAAATGCATGGATCTAAACTGCTTGCATCATAAAAGACATGTTTTTGTATTTTTCCTTTAACTGAATGAAATGATTGATTGTGTGCTAATCGGGGTTTGGTTGTGCAGATGGGATGGAGAAGGAAGGAAAGCGTGGGACAGGTTGGGGAGGCTAGGTGAGGTCCCTATGGACCCTTAGCATCCATCCAAAGAGGTTTTCCACATTCAGAAGCTCAGCAACCGAGTGAATGGCCTCCTACAGGATGTCTGCAGGGGATCCTACAGGATACTCAGAGGTTTCTACAGGATGTCTCTAAACTGCTACAGGATGACCTACCGTGGAGGTTTGAAGTGATGGAGAAGTGATGGAATGGTAGGGAGAGATATGTGAGGTAGGGATAAGGTTGGTGATGGCTCAGAAGTGGAGGAATGAGACGGGAAATGGGTGTAGGGAGTATGTTGTAGGTAAAGGGTGATGTCAATGAAAGGTTAGGAGATGAAGTTACGTGAGGAGTGGAAGACTTTGGGAGAGGACATAACGACGTGAAGGTCGAGGAGATATATTTGCATGCGTGATCAAGATGGAGGAGATGGTAATGGAGCGAGAAAGAGGAGTGTAAATGAAACAAATGATTATGACTGTCACCAAACTGAAAATGCATCAACCTAAATTACTTATGCCATGAATTCAATGAACAGTAATCCAAAACGCGAAGAGAAATATGTACGAGGCTGTGGTGAAAGTATGTGTGTAAGTGTGGATGACAAGGAAGCATCTAATCAAAACCGTGACTGTATTGCAGCAATCATCAAGTAAAGTAATGCGTGTTTTTGGTGGCTAGCTATGGACTGCACCCCAATCTTCAAGAGAGATGGAAGTGAGCCTTAACAACCATTTTGCTGGAGCTCCAATTGATGATATCTATCCTCTACTACACTAATCAAGTGGAAACAACTGTACCATAAGCAAAATCTATCCTACTCATAAGAAAACCAAATCACCAAACTGTAATTCGAATTGCATGTGCAAATGAAAACTTAAAGTGCTGGAAATGAAATGGAAACAACACTATAGCAGAGGGGATCTATGGCTCTTAGGTTGGGCCCTAACCTGAGAGCTATAGCCTCCTAAGAAAGCTCAGAACTAGATCACAAACTGCCTTCTTTATTCATAATCTGATGTCATGCCAAATTGGCTTACAAAAAGGAACAAAAACTGAACTGTGCTCCAAAATTACAATAGCAATACGAGAGTTTCAACAACCATCTAAGGCTAAGGCCTTCATATTTATACAAAAACGATGATCCACTGAGTGCCCTTGATTTTAGGAGCTCGGCTGTCCAACTAGAGTCTAACTGCGGATCCTGTAGGGCAGTCATAACTACTGTTCCTGTAGAATAGTTTATGACTGTTGTTCCTGGAGGACAGCTGGCTGCTTCTTAAGCTCAGAGGGGAGATGGATTGGAGCTCGGAGTTCTTGGTGGGAATCACGAGGAATGTCCCAAGACCGTGGAAATCTCTCCACAAAATCAGCAGTGCCACCTCATTGTCTCCTTATCCCCTTTTTCGTTGTCTCTTGCTCCCTTTTTAATGCCAAAACCTGGAATCATAATGCATTAGTCACGTAGATAAAGTGTCTAACCTTCTTCCTACAACAACATGAATAAACTAAGAAATGCATGCATAAGCAAATAAAAATGAATGGTTTGAGCAAGTAAAATAGGCCAAAATGAGCCCAAATTGTACCAAAATTGGGGCTCATCAGAGTGTTGGCAAGCAGGATTGCACAATCCTGGAGCCCAGTAGACTGCTAGAGAGAATTGCGCAATTTGTGGAGGGAAGGCTAGTTCCCCTTCAGAAATGCACAATTTTCAAGGGGAAGTTGCTTAGCCTACAACTGGACCAAGTTCGAGTGAACAACCTATGAGGAGAATGGATCAAACTGTGACCGACAGGCTGCCTTTGTGCAAAATAGTCACCAAAGCTTGTGAACTTGACGAAGCAAAGAAAGCTCCTGTGAAGGTTGGAAGGGAGGCTCCAAAACGAGGCTAAGGAAAAATTTTGGAGAGTGGTTGTAGCTGCTACAACACTTGGTGACACATTGGTAGAACTCCAGCTCTCTGAATGAACTTTGTTCATGAAAAACAAGTCTTACACCTCTGGAAATATTGTTCAGTTTTCAGCTCATTTTGGTTTGACACTAACTTGATTGTAAGAGGTAGCATCTACCAAACCCTTGGTCGATGGACACACATTCCAAGCCAAGGAAACACAATTGTTTCGATTGGGGTTGAAGGGTATATAGGTGCACAAGCAGTATAGTCGTTAGAGTCTTAGTTTCATCTCTGGTGTTGCTCCACTACCAGCAGGCTTGGAAAACACCCCGATGGAGTCGCAAAGGAACACTAGCATGGCTCCGATTCGAGTGAGCCTGGTCAATAACCCAACGGAGTTACTCACATCACCTCCTTGCACAGGAAGCCTTTCTCTTCTTTCGTCTTATTCATTTTTCATTTTGAATTTTTGACTTTTCATTTTTTCATTTTTCACTGTGCATAACACTTATTCATTTCAGAGGTGGAAGAGGGATCTTGACTTATTGAGAGCAGAAGAGGTTATTCTAGTAGAGAAGTAGTTTATTATATCTCTGACGTGCTTGTTAATGTTTTCCTGCTTACCTTACTCTACTTGACTAAGCTAACAAGGGTTAACCCAAAAACAATCGACTAGAGAAGGTGACACTAGTTAACGCGCAAGCATTGTGTTTACACCAAGGTTCACTTCGAATAGTACGTATTTTCCTTCAACGTATCATGGAATAAAGGTAACAAGCTCATCATACAAAGGCAAGATGACAGATACCCAAGTAGTGATAGCTGTACAAGCCCTCTTTTACTTTACTCAACTCACTTCAAGAGTCATACATGGTTTCATGCAACACTAACCTATGAATGAAGCAAGCGAATGAAATAACAATCAACAAAGAAAAGCAAGAGTAGAAGAAAAAATGAAAGCGAAGCAAGTAAACAAACAAGCAAGAAAACAAATAAGAAAACAAAGCACGTAAGGAAATAAGCATGCATGAAACAACTGAAAACAAACACTACTCCTGCTCCTACACTAATGGTACATAGGCCTGATCACGTGAAGTGAGACTTCCAATGTAGCCATCGGCACATTGGTAGACCCACGTTGGTGAAGGTTTGGTCCGCGAGCTAACTAGTTGTGTGAACCAACAAGCAAGAAAGATTAACCAACCTCAGGACAGAGAGCGCCTGACATAACCATCATCTTGGGCTGAAGTGGCTTGACGGTCTGTGGGGTTTCGACTTCATTGACATATGGATCTTCGTAGACCAGTGACTTAGACAGATTAATAGTGAGTGAATCAACATCGTCATCGGATGATGAGGTGAAGAGATCATGACAACCAAGATCAAAAAATTCAGGATGTTGGTCAGCATCCTCATGGTTTGATGAATCACATAGAGGGGTATATGAGGAGGAAGGATGTTCACCCTCTGCATTTTTGGAAAAAGTAGATGAAAGATCAAGTGGTTTTCCAATGAATGGTTGGTACTCTCCATTGTTGGATGATGGGATAACATATGGTGTGTCCTATGAAAGATCAACAATGGGTGCATCCGTGGATGAAGACACACATGTGAAATCATTGATGGCAGGTTCACCAATGATGTCAAGAAATAACAGAGGGGGCTCGGATGGAAGGGAGTCATCTTTCATTGAGTGTTGATGCTCAAGATCCCACTCATACTCTTCATGAATGATAACACATGTTGGTTGTGCAACACCAACTCCATCAATGGGTTGTTCCTCATTCACAACAAGTGAAGAGTCTAGAATGGATGAACTCAAGACAACATCATCCGTAGTAACACTCATGTGCGAAGATGAAGGTTGTAGAAAAGAATGCATATGAGGACTTGAAGGACTCACAACCAAATTTGTGCAAAAAATGAGTGAAGTAACGTTGGGAGGGTGTGAAGGATAAACAGATGTGTGAGCATGATCCTCAATATCACTGGGTAGTGGTGGAGCTGTTGAATAAGAGGAAGATGGATAGTTAGTTGAGACAATGCTCACTTCAACATGAGATTGTGCAGCTCCATCAATGAAGAATGTTGAGCAGGCTTGATCTCAAACTTTCTCTTCGGATGGGTAAATTCCTTAAGGCAGTACTCGAACTGGTCCCAAAGATAAGAAAATTTCATCTGGCTCCTCGGAGCTTGAAACTGCAAGTCACGGAAGCATTTCCAAAAATCAATAATGGATTCATGCGGAGCCCTTCGTTACTGTAATGGTTTCTAGTCAAGATGGTCTAGATCAAAATGATAGAATGTGTCTTTAATAAGATCAAAAAGTGTTCAAATGATTTCATGGTGTCAGCTGGTAGGCTGAGCACCCAACAAAATGGAGATTTGCGAAGTGTGTATGCAAGCAACAAACTAGCATGTTCGTTAGAAAACTCATCTTCCTCATGAATCATGGAAAGAAAGTTATGCAAGTGCTCAGGCTAGGCCACTTCGTCTTCACCATCATATGTGTGGGTGGACAAAAGATCGAAAAGCTTCCCCGAGATGGAGACATCTTCACGATTCGAAAAACACCTTGTGGGAAGAAGAGTGCAAGACTCCATGAAAGATATGCAAAGGTTCAAGACTGGATGAGAGGACACAACTTGTCATCAGGCCCTCCTTCTAGCACCAGAAATGTTGATGGTTTTGGACCCGCGAACATGTCAAGGGGATCTCCCTGGTAAGAAGTCCCAATTAGACCTTAGACTGTTTGGTGTAGGATTCCCAATAGTGGGTCGTAAGGTAATTCCTTGACTGCGATGTCGCATAGAGGCAAGTAATATAACTCTGTCAGTAGCAAGGGTGTGACTAGTGCAAGGATTTGAGGAAGATGTATGAGAGGTTCTAACAAAAAAGGGGGAGAAAAGGGTGAAGGTGAGTTCCAGGTTGAAAGGGATTGGTCCCAACTCGGCTAGGAACACACAACACAAAAGGTCATACACAAATTTCGGTGGAGCACTCCACTCGGATGTGGTAGTCACAACATACAAGGTAAGATAACACGTACACCACTCATGGATCAATCTGAATGAGTGCAATGGCTGTTACAACAAGGTTCATGTGAAAGGTCTGTTTGATGTCCGGCAGAGAAGTCGACATGGACGATGACAACATTAAAAACATATACAACACATTAACAACAAGATTCATATAGTTTCATGTGAATAAATTCATACAAAAATATGTAAGTTAAACAACATATATCATTAAGGCAACTGGAGCAGTCCAACTACAATAACAACATATGCATGAAAATGTGCTGGCTCTTATTATATAAAAGTGTAAGTTCCAATCATACAATACATCGATGTAAACCTGCTAGTCCCATCACTGAAACGTTACAACCATATCCACCTGCTCCTCCAAAGAGATGTATTAGCTCAGTGCAGTGGAGAAGCCAAGGTGCATTACAACATTGTCCAAGCCTTATTCAAGATAGTCTTAGTAGAATCTTGGTTGACCAAAAGCCTATCTAATGAGATATGACGGACTATTTATAGCAAAGGGTGGGGTGACCCTTGACATTCCCCTTTGTGACAGTTCAAATACCCTCATGACTCTTCACCTACTCTATGACTGTTACATCCAACTATTGACACTTGACTTACACTTGACATGACTCGACGTTACAATGCACATGTACTCATGTGAGACAACATGGCTTGAGTAAGCCAAGAAATACATCAATGACACTTGATCTGCTGTGGTGAGACCAACTCTTTGACATGCTTGTGATGGTGAAGGTGGTAAGATGATGCCAACCTTAGTTGTCTGTGAAGGTGTGCATGGACCTCATGGTGACATCTTGCTAAAGCAAACTCTTGCCTCCATTGCAACCGGTGCATTGGTTTGGCTCCTTCATCCAACTCATCTACTAACATGTGCATGGTATTCTTGGGTACAGTTGAATGGGCAACACACTGATGCATAGTATCCATGCTGATCTTCAAGTGTGTTCTGGTGGTCACACGCATCAAATTGCCAAAGTACATGTTCAACCCCAGTTGAACTTGCTTATTGTCTTCACCTTGGTGAGTGTGCTGAATGGGTTTGATTGCATGCATGCACACTGTTATCACTGTAATTTTTTTTTTAAACTTTGGAAAGTTTGCCTTGTTTCTAGTCATGATCTTATAATAAGTTTTGAGTCATCCATTAGAGTCTCAATAGTGTCATTCTCATTTCCAAACCCTTCTTCTAGTCATGGGTTTAAAGGGTGTCTAGGTCATTTCATGCTTAAAGGGTTAGGTCATAGGGTTAGAAGTCTTTAAGGTCATATTTCATTTCCAAACAAAGTTTGACAACCTTATTCCATGTCTTAGAAGTCTCACCTTGAGTTTAGAAGTCATATCTCAAGTCATTTTGAAAAAAATTTGAAATTAGCTACGAATCCACGTTTTCGTAGCGTAGACAGTATAAAAAACCTATTTTGCGCTACGAAATGACTGAAGCAACCTTTTTCAGTAGAGAAAACTCTATTTTCTTTTTTAAGTAGTCAACTTCTAAGGGTTTTCTTGAGGATTTGAAAGCATATTTTGGAAAAATGAAAGATATTCTTCTTCCTAACATACCTATCTACAAAAACCTCTTTCATTTTCTTAAAATTCATTATGAACTGGGAGAAGTTTATGACTCAAATTGCGCTATGAAATGGCTGAAAGACATTGAGAGAAACATTTTGCTTTCTGGTTCTAGTAGTCTTTTTCAAGATCCGTTTCTAGCTATATGAAAAAGTATTTTGGAATTCTAAAGGAGGTTTCTCTTCATAAAATCTCCGGATACAATAACCTATCTCACTTTTTTCATAAGTGTTACCAGTTGGGGGATACAAGGCTTTCTTTGAAGCCATATTTTCAGAAATCAGAATTTTCTATTTTACACCTGATATTCAAAGACAATTTCTGGGCAATAGGAGAGGTATTGCAAAAAAAAAGAGAGATTTTTGTTTAGCACAGAGTGGTCTCCAAAATCCTCCTTCAGTTTTTCAGAATAATTTTTTTATGAGGAGACAAAACCTCTGTACCAACACCTATTTTTCAGCTAGAACAGAACAATAAGTTACAATTTCTTGATGCAGTTTTGTTGAGGAGAAGGATTTTATTTCTTTAAAGTATTTCAAAGATGATCTATGTTGATTATTAAAGCCTATAGCTATCATGGAAAAAGTGAAAGAAAGTTTTTAAGACTGAAATTTTTGAAAAGAGCTGTGTAAAAGACATACACAACAGTTTCGTAGCGCGCTACGAAACTGCTGTAGGTGCAATTTTTGACATTTTGCAAGGCTTTCAAGAGGTGACAACAGCTGATTTCTGAATGTTAATGTTACTGGAGGATGTAAAAAATTCAAAAATGAAGATCCAAGGGTTAAGGCAAAAGAACTTAAAGGTTTAAGAAGATGTTTACAATGATAAGATTTCGCGCTATGAAACTATTGTAGGTGCAACAGACAGTTTTGTAGCATAGCCAGATCAGCTTTCATTATACTCCTTCAAGGGCTTGATTTTCATACAGGTGGAAGAGCTAAGTTCTATGGAAGTGATAACACATATCACTTGTCTCAAAAGGTCAATTTGGTCAACAAATGGATTCAAAAAGCATCAATGAACGTTAAACCTTAAATGCAGGAAACAGGTTCCTGGTTTTCAGGACAGATAATGGATGAGTTAACAGAATCTAACAACAAGGTTAAAGGCTTCATCAAATTCAAATTCATGGAGTTATAGGTGTCAAAGAGATTGTTTAATTCCTAGATAAGGTTGTTTTAGTCATAATAAGGAGTTTTTCTCCTAATTGTATTAGGACTTTGAGACAATCAATTAACTGTTACTTGTAATTAATAGTTTGTTTTATGGTTAGAATAGGTGTCAAGCTAGAAATTCGAATTCCCCTCATGCTGCATCAGGGAATCCAAGATTGTAATGATAAACCTATAAAAGATAAGAGGTGGAATGCCTCAGTGTTGGCAATTTTCACAAGAAACATGGATATTGTGTTATTGTAGAAGATTGTATGTTTTATGTTAATACATAAGTTTGGCTTTACTATTTAGGATTCAGAGAGGGTTTAAATGTTTGATTTTCTCATGGCTTTATTCATTTGCTCACTTGCAGTGGTATGAACACATGTTACTTAGAATTCATTGATAATTCTCTAACTTCCTTCATGTGTTTATAAACTGTGTTTTTTGTATTTTGTCTCTGTTTTGCTAATATATTAAAACTCTTTATGCCCTGACTTCCATGTTAAGATGATCTTGCTTTTATATTGAAATATACTATGACTCCATATAGCCCAATAGATGTTTGTTGATTGGTATTTCAATCATTCATACATTTTCATTTGATTTATTTCCATAGAGTTAGCCATCTAATCTTTAAACTAAAATCTTTAACCTAGTGAGAGAGCCCTCTCAGGTTGAGGAGGCTAAGCCTTAGCCAAAATCTTGGTTTGAAATAGTTACTAAAAGTCTTCCTGATCAACATCCTATCAAGGTTGGGTTTTGTGATAACACACACAATGACATGCATGCTGTTGAATCCCTTGCATGTGATCAACAACACTGCCCACCATGTTTGCTCTGTGTTAGCTATTGGGATGGATCCTTAACTTGTACGGGAACTGTTCATCTGTGAGTGCATGTTGTGCCCACTAATGTTCATGTTGCAACTCATTCATCTGTTTGTGCAACTTCATGTTCTTCCTGAGTTGCTACTTCAACACATGCAACTCCTTCTTTTTTCCATCTTCTGCCTCCCGCGATCTTCATTTCACACCATCACTTCATAGCCAGAGTCTCCAAATTTCCTTTCATCATCAATGAACCTGCTTGAGCTTGCAACCTTGTTCCACCTTTGTGTTGTCAACAAACCTCCTCTTGCATTCATTGCATTTGGTATGTTGTCTTCAGCTGCTATTCATGATGCTGCTCGCCATGATGCTGCTGCTGTCATATCTTGATGTCCTTGTCTACAAACAACTTGATGTCTTCGTGGGTAGGCAAATCAGTAGACACTTGATCGATTGCATCCCCAAGTGTGCTATGAATGGTGTCTTTGTCTTTGCTCTCCTGGAAACCTTTGTACCTGTACTACTGAGAGGAAGATGAATGCATGGGATATTTGGAGACATGGAAACACTCATGGCAAGAAATCTATTAGTCAAAAACCAAAATGAACATGAGAACTGACTTGCAACATACCTGGGTGCATGATCATGAAGGTTGCAAAATTTCGGCTAGGAGGTCAGGAGACTGACTACCAAGACTATACAAGGCATAGTCTAGGCTGTTGGGAGACTGGATGACTGCTGGAACTGTGCAATGCACAATCTAGTATGGCTGCTGACTGCTGGGATTGCACAATACACAATTCTAGTTGGGAAGGACTGCTGACCTAGGGACAAATTTTCATAATTTCTTTGGCCAAGCCACCATTGTCCTCCAGAAATGCGCAAAATAGTCCTTGAGGCTAGTTCTCAGCAAGAATGCACAAATCTACAAAGGAAGGTGAGCCTTCCCTCTGCAGATTGCGCAATGTAGCCTTGGTGCAGGCAGAGTCCAAGCAAAGGTTGGCCCGACTCGCCGACGGGAAACTGAAAGCAACAAAGACAGTAAATGCATGGTGGCACTAAGTGATAGAAAAAGTGATTTACAATGCATGCAAAACATGAATGAAATATTCAACAAATAGATCAACATGCATGATGGTGAGGTAGTTTGCTAGTTGGGTGAACACCCATGCAAAATAGTTTCATGCATGTGACAACAGTGACATAGCAATGAAAAATGAGACAGAGATAGGACAAGCTAGAATATATGTAAACGGCAACAAGCGTTCAAAGAAATCAAGCAAACAATACTCCAATAAGAGAAAACATAAAAAGTGACAGAAATGCAGCACAAGGCATGGGAAGCGGGCTTACTAAAAAACGACTGAGCTGAATGTGCCGACTGCTCCTAGATGTGATGTTGGATGTTAGAGCTGCAAGGTTGATGTGAGGAATGAGCTCTGCAATGTTTGGTTGATGAGTTTTGATAACATCGAGGTTTTGACGCTTATGCCACGAATTTAGGGTAAGCGACACTTGGTGGGAGGTTTCAGGATTTCTCCTTGCATGTAACCTCCAACTTCTAAACATAGATCCTTGAAACAAGGGACGCCTTTGCATGCTGCCTTGGGAGAAGCAAACCATGCATGCAAGTCTATTTTTTGCTCAGTCCCGGAGGGAACCAGTTAACTTAGTGGCACATGTAAGAGTCTAATCAGGCTCGTTTTGAAGAAAACCCATGTTTTCGTTTTTCAAATTTCATTTTCATTTTCCCAGAAAAAGCAACGAAAAATAGTAGCTTCTCAAAATTGAAATGCATTCCTGAGATTGAATGATCATTCAATTTGCAATCAGTTTTTTTCTCTTCAAATTTTTTCTCCAGTATCCTGCTTACCTCTTTTCTAATGCCCTTGACAAAGATATGAGACCAATATGCCAAAAATGTGAAGTTACTGCTTCTGCAAACATAATGCTTTGATATAAAAAGATTATAAAAACATAATGAACATGTTTTTATTAATATATTTCTTATATTCTATCCTCTGTTTCATCAATTAAAAAAAAAAAAACTCCTTTGTCTTTGTCTTTGCAGCATCTCTGCTCTTTTCATGCAAACAAAATATCCATCTTTATTCACACTTCTGTAAGAAAGAAATTGAACTCACTTTTGGAAAAGAAATATACAAAAATGAAATCATATCATAATTCCTCCTTTTGATTTTCATTTTTTCTTAAGATATTTGAATTGAAGCCATTGTATGTGCACTCGTACCTTATATTCAACGAATTGCTTTTCCCATTATGAACCCTGTACACTATTTTCATTGATCATTCCCATTTTGAAATCAAACTAAAATTCCTGTCATACTATTTGATAAATTGTAGTTGTAAACTTGGCTGCCATACGTTTTACAAAACTACAAAAAGCTCCTTATTTCATGCAATCAAAATATATGAACAGACTCTGTTTTGAATTCCCGTGGAAGATTTTCATGCACCATTGAGTTCTAATCGTTTTGTTTTTAATCTCCAGCTATGTCACTGTTTATTGATTGTGCAATTAATCCCACTGTGTGTAAAAAGAAATTCCTTCACGCAACTGAAACTCGGTTTTTTTAAAGACCCAATCAAAACTTCAACAAAATGTTTAAAAAAACAGAGCATTTGGCATGCGAAATGTGGTTGAAATGCCACATTGTTCGCATAGGTGTACTTTATTGATCGTTTTGCATGATTTACGTGCTTTACTCAAATCCTTAATTTATGCAATTACACCTATGAACATATCTGCTTCCTATCGCATGGTTGTTTGCTTTATTAACGCACTGCTGTTCATCTAAGCTTCACATTTATTATCTCTGGAATCATGGTGTAATTTACCTTGCTAATGGCGAGTTTTGAGGATTGTTTAATGGCGCTCCAAATCCCGACGATCTTTAGAAAAATCCCCAGATTTCCTCATGAACCTCTGTTGCATTTATTGAACATCCGATCTTACCTTCTTCACTTGCGCAATCTATGGGATTTAATTTGGCATTAAAACTTATGTAGAACTGCCTTACGCTTTAGCTTTGCATTTCTCTCTGCGTTTTTTCTGTAAAAATGTTTGTTCTTTCGATTTCCTGAGCCTCTCAACGGCTGTGATGGCAACAAATTCATGATTTTGAGCTGCAAAATGGTAGAGCTATTTTGAGTAATGCACAAGGTTTATGTCAAAACGTTTTTACCTATTGACTGTAGCTTTGGCTCTTGTAAAAAAGTTTTACTTTCCACAAGGTTTTTTCCAAAACATTTTTACTATTTACTGTTGTCTGGTTGTGCTATGACCGGAATGAAATGTGGCTCTTTCGCTATGTTTTTTTTAACACGTTTTTACTATGCAACGTGGTTTTGTCTGTGTTTTTTTAAAAAATGTTTTTACTATTTTGCTGTAGCTGTAGCTCAACGTAATTCTCTATAACTCATAGCAGCTTTACGTTTTGCCCATTCCACTATTTGGTTGTTGTCTCGGCTCAAGGAAATCGAGCAGACTTGAGGTAAAAAGATATGGTGGCTCTCTTTCCTTTGGCAAGATCTTGCAAAGAAATTAGTCATGGATTCCAGAGTCTTTGGCAGCTTCCTTCTAATCCACGGCAGATATGTTACGGTCAGATTTCATCACTTCAAATACATACACCCTTGCACTTTCAATCTGGTTCTTGGTTTTGCCTTCTTTGAGACACAGATATAAACCACGTACTCGGTTTGCAAGCTCATTTGAATCATATGCCCCGCCTAATATCATTTCATATTGAAATCATGCAAGCTTTAAACGGTGTGCCTTCAATATGTTTCAATAATGTGCATGTGCGCAACATGTATTCCCTTATATATATTTTTCACATATATTTCCTTTGCGCATGTATTTACTATTTATTGAAATGATCTTACCCTTTACCATATGCTTGATATCATTGCATATTTCCATAAGGTTTGCCATCATATTGTATTCAGTTTGCCATTATAACTTCACCTTATTGCATCATATCATTTCAATTTTGTTTGTTTGATATTCCATATGTATTGCAATGATTTCCTTAATTTTAAAATGACCATTTTTAGGTCATGTTTAAAATTGTTTCCATAGGACTAATGCTTGCTTTGTTTGTGCAGGTTCAACCTATTAAATTCTCACTTTGATCCATTTTGCTTTACGGAAAACTACTTAGGGTTAGGGTTATGAGATGGATATGGAATATATGAAGGGAATGTAGAATTATAAGGATAATGGCATATTAGCGTTATGGAAAGAAAAATATGTACATATGTACATTGGATTAGGTCTAGGGTAAATGTAAATGTAGAATATAGGATAATGGGCATAAAAGAATGGATATAAGATGAAGGTAAACGTAATGAATATAAAATATGCATTCAGGTATTAACTCAATTTTAACAACGTCTAAAAATCTCTACAAAAATTTGAATTTACAAGAGCAAAATTTTGTACTTACTATTCTTGTACTTCCCTGTAGTATTGGATGAATGCTGATATTCTTTAACAATATTGGATGAAGTTGTCTTGATTGAATATTGCAGATAGATAGAGCTTATTTATGCTTTCTGTTCTAGCATCCTTCATTGATTCTGGTCCATTGATTGTTGATGTCATTTCAGGTCCCTCTGCAATTGATCCATGATAACTCAGGTCCCCTATGTCATGTACATTTTGATGCAATATATACATGTTTTTTTCAACATTTCAGGTCCCAACTGCTATTGATTTCAAAAATATTTCAGGTCCCAACTTCCAACAATACAAGTTCCGTCGTCAATTCAGCTGCACAATTAAGTTTCTTTTTGCGAATCTTCTCCCCTTGCTGATGGGAAGACTTGTCCTCAAGTCTTCTTTATTCTGGAGGATGATTCCTGCAAACGCAACCTGAATAAATGGTAAAAAAAAATAGAGAATTCATATTTGCCAAGCTGGTTGGTTTTCCAATATGAATTTGAGTTTGTATTGTGCCACTTTCGTGGATTTTCACAACCAAACTCCTTTATTATTTTTGATCTTTTTCTATATATTTTTTTATTTTCTGGATGGAGGTGGGGTGTAATGGAGTACGGAAGCATGAAAGCTTATGAAAATAGGTTATATTGAAGTCATGATTTAGTAGTAAGTCTGGACTTCAACATGCTTGGTCATGGAGCTTAACATACAGTATGGATGATGAACAATATGAATTCAAATCATGAACAAATGATGAGGATCAAATCATGAACAATATGAATTCAATATGAAAGGCTTCTTTGAATATTTATGTGGCTTGACATGGTATAGTACTTGACTGCTTCTTCTGATGATTAGCTTCATGTCTTTTTGCCTTGATCTCGATCATGTTGTAGGGTTTGTTGGTGTTGTTGGTCAACATTGAAGAGCAAGCTTCAAGAGTTTGAGTTTCATTGAATGAACTCAATATCAGGTGAATTTTCACTTTTCTTTGACTTGAACATTTGTATTCATATTCTGAAATATGAATTTGACTTTGAAAATTACTTCATCCATGGAGTTCACTCCTTCATTCTTCCTATGACCTGCAAAAACATAGCACTTGCCTGCAATACAACATTAGATGATGGAGGAAGAGAGGTGTACAATATCTCTTCTTCCAATAAACATGTAAATCATTACAATCATTGCTTAGAAAACAAGTCCAAATATGATAGACAAACATAATGCATTTATTTTCCCTTTGAGGAATGGTGGCCAGCCTAGACCTCCTAGCGGTATTTTGTCTACAAAATATTCGTTTTATATCGAATTAGAGTGATTCCAAATCCAAGTTGAAGTGAATTCATATGGCTACCTCTTGTATAAATAGGTTTTCAAAATTATTTAAAATGATATGATAAAAATTATAAGGAGTGCCATGTTTGATAGAGCTGCTTGTTAATTTTTAACTAGACCAACAGTTACTGTTTGAAGTGTAACTTCTCCGATAAAGATCAGATAAATGTGATTCCACTTGGAGATTAAAGTAGATTCATTTTTGTATTTCCAGTAGAAACAGGTTTTAAAAATTCTTAGGCAATGATGCCAAATGTTGGGCTAATCTATTGACTAAATTAACACAAGTATTTAATTATCAATCCGGGTTTGTAAAACTTGGAGGCAAATCCACTGTATATGGACATCAGATATAATCAAGTTTAAAGATAAATTTGAGAAGTAAGGAAGTACATATTACAAAATAAACCTATTTTAACAATTTCTACTTCATTTATGTAATATATGAGGGAAGAGGCTCCTAACTTAGGAGAACCAGGTTGTCCTTCCCTACAATACTACTTTCATGAAGATAAATCTAAGAGCACTAATTAACAATGGTTTATGATGCAGAAGATGTAAAAAAAGAGGCTCCTAACTAAGGCGGTCCAGATTGTCCTTCTTCACAGTCTTACCATATCACAATCACCATTGCTTCAAACCAGAAATGCGGAAATAACTTCAATTGAGAAATGGAGAATGAAATTCAGTTTTAGTTCAAGATCAAATAGAAGGAGAATTTAACTTAAATTACTTTGTGTCCCTTCATATGTAGATTAGAATTAAACCAATATTCATTCAGCAATCATCACACATCTAAATACAATTGAAACAAAAACTAGTCTATGAAAACTATGAAAATTGAGCCAAGAAGTGTACTTAGCTTGGCGTGGGGGCCCTCCACCCTTGCCTTGCACACTTGAAGAAATCTCAGCTACAGCAACTTCAGTAAATCAAACAAGCATGAACAACAAATTGAAATGAAACAAGTTCTTGAAATTAGCTCCCAACTCCAATTATACAAAAGTTACATACAAATTCCATTACAAAAGCCATCAAAGTCTTGGCTTTAAATAGAGGTTTAATGAAACAATCTGATCTATATTATCTCTAACACTCATATCTACTCATATCCACCTATCTAAGTCTAACTCATCCAATTCATCCCAAGAAATATGGTCAATCCCATAAAATCTCAAAACTGCCCTATTTCCTAGGGATTTTCTGGTGACTAGTCATGTTTGACCAGCCTTGACCGGGCCTAATAAAGCTTGTTCTGGCTGAACCAAGTGGAGTTAGCTTAGTCCTAGTTCCCAAGCTGTCCACCCATGCATCAAACTCAAGCCCAAGTGTCCTACAAACATGTCATCCACATAGCTATTACGAGAATTTCTGATTTAGTCCAAAATTGCACTCGAAACTCAATTTTCATAAAAACTTCTAGAAATTGCAAAATTAAAATTAAACACCTGAATATGCATAAAATACTTCAAAATGAGATGGATGTGATGGAAAATGGATGGAAAATATAAGGATTAAGTAGGTTTCCCTAAGCAAAAATAGATTAAAATTGAGGGCCAACAGGCGGTTGGGCCATTTGCATCATGGGGCCTTGAAGATAATGCAGCAGATATCTACAAGACTTCCCAAAGGTAAACTTGAGCAAGTTGACACATTAAAAGGTTGTACCTTGGGAAATTACACCAAGTATTCCTTTCATGATCAAGACAATCAAGCAGAGACTATCTTAGAGCGAGTTCATATTGATGTGTGTGGACCATTCTTGACAGCATCTAGAGTGAAGAAAAGATATTATGTGATTTTCATTGATGATTATTCTCATAAATGCTGGATTTATTTCATGTAGAAGAAGGACCAAACCTTCACAAAGTTTTGTGAGTTCAAAGCTTTGGTTGAGAAAGAGTCAGGGAAGAATATCAAGGCCTTGAGACGTGACAATGGTGGAGAATATGTCTCTCAAGAGTTTAAAGACTTATGTGCAGCGGAAGGAATTAAATGAGAGTTGACGGCACCTAATAACCTACAACAAAATGGGGTGGCCGAGAGGAAGAACATAACTATTGTAGGGGCATCACGTACGATGCCGCATGACCAAGGCCTACCACTTCACTTGTGGGCTGAGGCATGCAACACAGTGGTCTATTTATAGAATAGAAGCCTGCATTGCATACTTGGGATGAAGACAACTGAGGAAGCTTTCTCTAGTAAGAGACCATATGTGGGTCACTTCAGGATCTTTGGCTCATTGATATATTTCCATGTGAAAAAGGATGCACATAAGAAGCTTGAGTTGACAACAGAGTTAGGGATACTTGTTGGCTACCCTGATACACCCCACAACTATCAGGTGTATCTGCCTACCAGTTAGAGGACAATGGTTTGTAGAGATCTCAAGTTTGATGACCAGAAGGCCATGCGAGTTTCCCTTGAGACGGAGCTCCAACTATAGGCTGTGGAGGAACTGTTGGTTCCTAAGGAGGAGGAGCCTTAGACTGATGCGGAGCAGCCACATGCAGAGGTTCTAGGAGTGGAGCCATCCACTCAAGTAGAGTCTTCCAGAGATGGATGGAAGCACACAAGAGAAGTTGAAAGATTGTTGATGGATGCAAGAGAGAATGTGGGAGAACCATCTTCTCAGCACATACAAAGGAGGTCACCTGAGAGGTACACTGGATACATCACCCTTGTTGGGGAATATGTTGAGACCAAGCCATATTCCTTTGAGGAAGCAGTGCAACAACTGATTTGGGTTGATGATATGGTGGAGGAGTATGACTCCATAGTTCGTAATAGTGTTTGGGACATGGTTCTGAGACCAGAAAACAAGTCAATTGTGAGTTCCTATTGGCTTTACAAGGTAAAGCAAGCTGTTGAAGGTAGTGTGGAGAAGCATAAGGCAAGATTTGTTGCGTATGGTTTTTCACTAGTCAAGGGGGTTGACTATGATGAGAATTTTGCTCCTACTGCAATGTACTCATCTATCAGATCGATGTCGACACTATCAACAAAAATGGGTTGGAAGATCCATCAGATGAATGTGAAGATTGCATTCCTCAAGGACAAGATTGAGGAAGAGGTGTACATAGCTAGAAGGTGCTTGGTACACCAGGATAGACAACTACTTCACTGGGTTGGGCTTCACAAAGAGTGAAGCAGATGCAAACATGTACCACATCATGGTGAAAGGTAAGTCGTTGATCATTGTACTTTATGTTGATGATCTCATATTGATAAGTGATGATCAGTTGATCATGTCTTGCAAGGAGGACCTTGCAAGAGAATTCGAGATGAAAGACATGGGTCTTATGCATTACTTCCTTGGCATGGAAGTGTGGCATAAGGATGGGGAGTTGTTTGTGTCCTAGGGAAAGTATTCCAACGAGATACTCAGGAGATTCCACATGGAGAAGTGCAAGCCCATGCAAATTCCTTTAGCAGGTAACTAGAGGAATGAGGATGCTACTTCAGGAGAAGTAGTAGAGGATATTGTGTACAAGCAGCTTGTGGGTTCACTGATGTACGTAGTGAACACATGACCAAATTTGTGCAATGCGGTGAACTAGCTGAGCCAAGATATGGTTCAGGGTACCAAGATGTTTTGGAAGGTGGTAAAGAATGTATTGAGATACCTCAAAGGCACATCTTAGTATAGATTATGTTATAGACAGATAAAGGGAGTGAAGCTATATGGTTTCACTGATGTAGATTGGGCAGGGAGTCCATGAGATCAAAAGAGCAAATCAGGAGGGATTTTCAAACTTGGTCAACTGCAGTTTCTTCGTACAGTAGGAAATAGAGGTTGGTTGCATTCATCTCGACAGAGACTAAATACATGGCTGCAAGTCAAATAGCATGTGAGGCTATCTAGATGTGGAAAATCCTAGTTGGTGTGTTTGATCAGAGGATGGATCCAATTGTGATCTATTGTGATAATGAGAGTTGTACCAAACTCTCTGAGAATCCAATATTTCATGATAGGTCCAAGCACATCAATATCCGGTACCATCATCTTAGAGACTATGTAGCGAGGAGGATCATGTTGCTGCAGTATATTTTGACAGAGGAGCAAGATGCTGACATTTTGAAAAAGGCATTGTCGAAGTGTAAATTCGAGTTCCATAGAGACAGGATCGGGGTGGAAGATAATCCCTTTCTTGTTCAAAGTGAGTGTTGAAATGTGGCAACAATAATATTCCAATTTTAATGTGTCCTTGAATTAAAATTCGAATTTAGTCTCATCACCTACTTGAAAAATAATTAATTAATTCATATTGAGTTAATTAGTTGGAGATATTCAAGTTAGAAGTCTTTTTGAAGTCATGCAACAGTTATCCCTTAAATTAAGGAGATTATTCCTTAACTAAGGAGATAAGATTGAGTAATATTTGAGTTGTAATTAGTTAGCTTAGTATACTGAGTTAAGTCCAGTTAAATTAGTTCCAAACTATTTGAGGAACTAATTGTGAGTTATTAGTCAATTGATGCATGCATGCACTCAACTAGTGTACTCCAAATAACTGAATATTCTCTCATTATTAACTCATGCATGTCTATTATGAGAAAGACCCAGTTGAGATTAAAGACAGGGACAATGTACTATCAGTTGCATGTGTTTTCCTATAAACACAACTCATGCATGCAGAAGGAATTCATTCCTTGAGGATTGCATAGTTTTATAAGGTGTGAGATCAGTGTGACAGATCAGTGTTCCACTTGGTAACAGGATGATCACCCAGGAGAAACTACGCAAGGAAATAGGAGCTTGGAGGGCAGAGGAGAAGGCTTATGAGAAGTCTATTTTTCCTATGAGCATCTGTGAGGATTGTACTGAGAGCTGAATAGCTATGAGAGCTAAGGCTTGGTGTAATTCTAAGATATTTCCAACTTGTATGATAATACAAATAGTGGTGTTTTTAGATGAGACTTTCCCCTGAGTATTCTTCTGTGTTTCATGTGCATTGATTCTTCTTCTGGTTATATGTGTTCCACTTGATCTTGCTCAAATCTTTTAAGCTTCCGCAAATTGATTGTAGAAGTAGGTTAAAGTATTTTGCTTTGGTTATATTGCATTATCAGGTTAATCTATAGGAAAATTTTCTACATGGTCTCATAGGAACGAGATTTGTAGAGACTTTGTAGAATTTCTATAGTTACCTCTCGTACGTTTATTCACAGTAGGTTTCCCACCAATCCTTGACATGGGGGGTGGCTTTGAGGAGTGAAAAACTAATATTTTCCTAATTAGAAAAGTTATGAACCAAAAAATATCCTTCCAACAGATTTAACAATCTACTTATGGCATCTACATCTATCTAGCATTTAAATATGCGAATGTCAAAGTTGACTTGTACCTGAAAGGGAGTGGCACCTCTAGGGGGGTTGTTGGATGAACATGTGTTGCCTATGGGTAATCATTGAAGGATATGGGAAAATGTATCCATCATCATGTTCCTCTATCTCTCGAAGGCTTCCTTGAGTAATATTTTGAAAGGATTTTTTTCTCCCTCGTGCTTCTTTTCTTCCGCCATGGGAGGACATCGAGGTTTTTGGGGACAGTCTTGCAAAGGTTCGACCAATTCAAGCCTTAACTCCTTATACCTTGACCTCATTGGGAACATGCAAAGAAAACATAGAGAAAGAGAAGACCACTTTGATAGCGCTGATCTAGACTTATACAAGAACAAAAAAGAATATAGATACAAACATAAACACAGAGATGCAACAAAAATAAAACTTCATTTCATTAATACCAAAGAACTGAAATATGCTTACATACAAAAAATAAATAAAATAGCTTAGGTGATGGTAGCATATTACTGAGAAGAGATGTGGAGGCTAGATGCCTCTAAACTGTGTTACAATGAGGCTTAAGGGCCTTTATATTATTAAACAACAAGAGAAAACCATAAACAACCAAAAACATAACCCAAGGAGATGGAACACCAAGAATATATGGGCCTTTGTTGGGGTTAGTTGGGCAGCCAACTTCCTGAGGTCGTAAATTGGTCATATGATCTTTGTTTGGCACATACGATACCTCATTGGAAATATCTCTCTGAGTACTAGGGGTGAAAACAACTCTGGAAGTTCAGGACCAAAAAAACTGCTAAAAATGGTAAATGCTGCTATAATTAAGGAAATAGATGAAAATAACTGGAGGTCTAGGTGAAATAGGTGGCTGGCCACAAATATCCACCTAGATCAATATTCCATGTCATGGTGTTCCCCCATGAGGGTAAAATAGTCACTATCGACTAGTTACACTTGTACAAGCCTGATCTTCAATTTCAAGCAATCAATTGGTCCTCTTTGTATGTGACTCTTCCAATATAGAGAAGAGTATTTGGATGGGAGTGTTTAAAGACTTATCCATGATGGGCACATTCCCTCTCCTTCCTCTTGAATTATTAAGATCAACCAACACCATCAATATGATCACCTCCATCTCCTATGACTCCGATGAGTCTAGTGATCCTTGTATATATTTTTCTCTAGGAGATATTGGTACTTTTAGTGAAATGGTGTCTTCTGAATGTGACTCAAATTATTCCCATGATGTTGAATTTATTCTTAGTCCATTGAATGTGATTCTAATGGGTCCACTGACCCTTAGTTCGTTCTTTCTCTTAAGGGCATTATTACATTCAATGATATGACATTGTGTTATGAAACCAACGCACAAAAAGATAGAAAAGATAGATCAACGCCTTAGGAATAAGCCTCTTCAAAGGGGAAACGTCCTTTACACTACACAAATGAACAATTCTTAGATGATTCAAACTACAAAACCTCCTTTCTATATATAAGAGTCTAAGGGGTCACAATATAACCAAGTCGATCTAACAATAATAATATAAAGGCACAAAAATAACAATAAAGAGATTCTATGGGGCACAATAATAACAATATGGGGATAATAGGGGCACAAAAATATTAATAAGGGATACAACTACAATAGTAATGGGGGGATCACTAGTATTATAGGGACCCAACATGCCCCTCTCCTTCAAAAAAGTGTTGTCCTCAACACTTGAGTAGTTCTGGATGCTTTTGTATAAAATTCTCATCCTCCCATGTGAAATATTTAGTGGATAAGTTCTTCCACTTGATGAGATACTCTGAAATTGATCAATTTCGTTGTTGTCAAGTTATTTTTTCTGTGATTGCTTCCAGTTCCAATATAATTTTTCCTTCCTCATGAAGTTCTGGCAATATTGTTTAAACTAGGAGCTTGTCACCTATAACCTTCTTTAAACATGAAACATGGAAAACTGGGTGTACTTGAGAAGCTATAGGAAGCTCCAATTTGTATGCGCAACACCTTGTATGGACCATAATTCTTTGGTGATAATTTATTATCCGTCTTAGCTTGCTTGAGGGACATTTGTTTATATGGTTGTAGCTGTAGGAATACCTAGTCACCTACGTTAAAACTTCTTTCGCTGCGATGTTGATCTGCCTGTTGTTTCATTCTATTCTGCGCCAACACAGGTTATCCTCTAAGAGTTGGAGAACTTGTTGTTGATAGTCGATGTGATGTTCCATTGCTTGAACCTTAGAACTTTCTCTTAAATATGATGTGATGGATGGTGGCTGATATCCATAAAGTGCCATAAATGGGGTCATTTTTGCTGCAGTATCGAAGGAACTGTTATACCACCATTCAGCTAGATGCAACCATTTGACCCATTGTGTCTATTTATTAGATACATAACAACGAAGATATCCTTCCAAACATTTGTTTACTATCTCAGTTTTCCCATCAGATTGAGGATGATAAGATGAGTTATGAGCTAACTGAGTATCAAGACAAGAAAATAATTCTGTCCAAAAATTTCCAGTGAAAAGGGGATCTCTGTCACTTACAATAATCTTTGGATTTCCATGTAGCTTTTGAATTGTTTCCATAAATGCAGTAGAAACTGTACTGGCTTTAAATTGATGTGATAATGCATAAAAGTGTGCATACTTGGTAAATCTATCAACTACCACCATGATGACACTCTTTCCCTCAGACTTGGTAAACCTGTGATAAAATCCATTGAAACCTCCTCCCAACATTGGCTTGGAATGGATAAAGGTTGTAATAGACCCGGTGTATTAATTATTTCAACTTTATTTTGTTGGCAAACCAAACATTCCGCCACAAACTTTTGAATATCTGATTTAAGGCCATCCCAAAAGAAATCCTTCTTAACCCTGTGGTAAGTTTTTAAAAATCCTGAGTGCCCTCCTAAGGGAGAAGTGTGCAATTCCATAAGAATCTTTTGTTTGAGTTGGGAATTCTTATAGAGGTATAAGTGATCTTTATACCATAATGACTCATTTTGCCAACTAAATGTATCATATGTGCTGGAATCTTGTTGTAACTTTCGAATAAGTGCCCACACTTCTTCATCATTCTTCCATTCCTCCCTTGCTTCATTTATCCAATCTGGTTGGATAATAGAAATGGTGCACAACGATGCTTCCACATCCTCATCCTACCTTGAGAGTGCATCTACCGCAACATTTTGCTTCCCTTTTTTGTAGATGATTTCAAAGTCATAACCCAACATCTTTGTGACCCATTTTTGTTGCTCTTCCTAGGATAATATTTGTTCTAAAAAGTATTTAAGGCTGTCATGATCCATTTTTACCTTGAAGTGTCTTCCCATTAGTTAGGGTTGCCATTTCTTAAGTGCATGTAGTATTGCCAACATTTCCTTCTCATAAATATCTTTGTGTAAATACTTTCCCTTGATTGGACGACTTTCGAAAGCAATGGGTCTTTCATCTTGCATTAAAACAACACCAATTCCATTTCCCAAAGCATCACATTCAAAAATAAAGGTTTTGTGAAGTCTGGTGTAGCTAAGACCGGTGCTTGGCACATTTCCTCTTTAAGATGTTTGAAGGCTTTAGTTTCTTCTAGAGTCCATGAAAATGCATCTTTCTTCAATAATGTTGTTAGAGGTGCTGCTATTCTCCCATAATTCTTAACAAACTTGCGATAATACCATGTCAACCCCGAGAAATCTCACAACATGCTTTATGGATGTGGGATTTTCCATTCCTTAATGGATTTAATTTTTCTAGGGTCTACCTTAACACCTTCATGAGATACAATATGACCCAAATATTTCACCTCTTATACTCCAAAGAAACATTTGGAGCTTTTT
Source organism: Pinus taeda (assembly GCA_000404065.3). Taxonomy (NCBI): domain Eukaryota; kingdom Viridiplantae; phylum Streptophyta; class Pinopsida; order Pinales; family Pinaceae; genus Pinus; species Pinus taeda. Next base: position 25,690 of record APFE031347334.1, read on the forward strand.
ATATATAATTTTTTTCTCCTCCAATAGTTGTAGCACCCTGTCAACATGTTCAACATGAACTTTCTAAGACTTGTTGTAGATTAGTATATCATCAAAAAATACTATCACAAATTTTCTAAGGAAGGGTTTGAAAATGGAATTAATCAAACCTTGAAATGTAGAAGGTGCATTGGTAAGGCCAAAAAGGCATGACCAAAAATTCATAATGACCCTCATGAGTTTAAATGTGTTTTTGGAATGTCTTAGTCTTCATTCTGATTTGATGATGTCCTGAACGAAGATCCAACTTGGTGAAGTAAATTGATCCATGCAATTCATCCAATAATTCATCAATGATAGGAATGGGAAATTTATCTTTAATAGTGAGTTTGTTGAGCTCCCTATAATTCGAACACATGCACCATGATCCATCCTTCTTGTGCACCAATACTACTGGAGCAGAGAAAGAAATTTGACTAGGTTGAATTATACTAGCCTCTAGCATTTCTACAACCATATGTTCAATTTCACTCTTTTGGGCATAGGGATATCTGTACAGCTTGATGTTTGGAGGAACACTTCCTGGAATCAATTGAATAGCATGATCTTGATCATGAATATATGAGAGACCTTTTGGAGTCTCAAATAATTTGGAATTATCGTCCAAGAATTTTTGGAGATCTGGAGAAATAGGTGATTTCGATGTGGAAACATCTAGCGAACATAATTGTGTAATTACACCTCGTTGCTCCTTTTTTAGAAGCTTTGTAATACTATTAGAGCTGATTATCTTTCATGGTTTCCTTGCAATACCCCTTAATTCAACTTCCTTTCCTTCTGCAGAAAATTTCATGAAAAGTTCTTGATAATTAAAAGTTATTGTTCCCATAGATTGTAGCCATTGGACTCCTAGTACAACATTAGCACCTCCCATTGGAATTGAGAGCATTGGTATATTCAATACATATTATCCCATGGATAGCTTGATATTATGGCACTTTCCAAAGCAATTTATGGTTCCTCCACTTGCAACCATCACTTGACGCTCTGGTGCTGGATATAGGAAGCAATTCAATTCTTTGGCTATCTTACAATGAATAAAATTGTGGGTACTTCTTGAATGAAGCAAAACTATTACCTTTTTCTTCTTGATATGTCCTTCTATCTTGATAGTTTGAGGAGTGGTAATTCTTGCCAATGCACTACAAGATATGGTCGGATTCATTTCTTCTTTATCTAGGGTTTTTTTATGGATTATATCCTCTTCTTTTGACATTTCTTGTTCCTTTTCTTCCTCCTCTTCACAATCTATGTAGAATAATTTCTTCTCGGCACACTTATGACCTTTAGTGTATTTGCTATCACAACTGTAACAAAGCCCTTTTGCTCTTTTTTCTTCCAATTGTTGTTGTGTCAACCTTATAGGTTGTGAAAGGCTAGGGGCAACAACACTTCCAACTTTATAGTTGTGAGTGGTAGGCTTCCTGGTTGCCATAATTTTGCTTTCCATTTTTCTTGCTAACTTGAATGCCTTGTCCAATGAATTAGGTTCCAAAAGGCAAACGTCATGTTGGATATTATCCTTTAAAGTCCCTATGAACACATCAATCCTAAGCTCCTTTGGAATATCTTTTACCTTTATGTTCAATTTTTGGAAGTCCTCAATGTGCTCCTTCATTGAATCCTTTTGTTTGAGACTTATCAATTAGCTAAAAAAAGTGTTGCTTTTTGTATCCTCATAATGTGTTGTTATTTCTTCCGTAAAAATTGCCCAAGTGACAATTTTTTTACGAGAGAAAAGCCATCGATACCATACAAACTGATTTGGTTCCAAATATAAAGTTGCAATACGTACCTTTTGTGTGTTTTGCGCATTATGTAGATTGAAAAATTGCTCCATCTGTAGTATCCATGTTGCAGGATCCTTGCCATCAAACTTCCTCATATCGATTTTTGGAATATGGCGGGTCTTCAATCCAACATTAGAGTCTATGGAATCATTATTAACATTTCTTTTGTTCTCATCATGTGTCTCCTTTACTACCCTTTCACCATTCGTGACCATTTCTTGTAGCAACTTATTCAAATTTATCTTCAATTCTTCCATCTTATCGTCCATGCCATTCATCTTAGCTTCCATATTAACATCCATTCCATTCATCTTAGCTTCCATGCCATTCATCTTAGCTTCCACACCATTCATCTTGGCTTCATTTACCTTTAGTGAGAGTGAAATTTGTTGTACTTGGTCTTGAAATCTTGATATATCATGTTGAATTTCTTCCCCTTCTTCATGAGTCATGCTAGATCTTTCAGGATGCTTACCAGGTGTTCCCAATTTATTTCTTCGAGGCATTGTTTAATGCTAATATTTCTTCACTACTCCCTTTGAATTCCTTCAAACTAATTTTTCAAACCAATCTTATGCAAAATAAAAAAAATACACACATTTTTTTCACTTTGTAGGAGCTCGATATTGAATCTGATGTATCTCTGTAATTTAGGATCATCCAATTCTAAAATTGCAACTTGTAGTAGCCCTCCATGTCCTCTTTCTAATGCCACTAGTCTGATCAAATTTAGATTCTCCAAGAAAGAGTTATGCACAATTTCCCAAGATGGCCTGATTATATACCTTTTCAGAAGAGCAAACTTGTATGAAGTGCCACATGTCACTGTTTTGACCTTCGGGTCTAAAAGATATACACAGGGAAACTAAAGTCCATCCTATTTTTGTAACTTATTACGAAATTTCAATTTGATACTCAAAACAAAATTTATGACGATTTTCCCCAGGTCACCTGTTTGGAATGTAATTCGGGAGTCTACAAAAAGGACAACTTCCTCAGATTATAACTCCGCAAATATAGCGCGAAAAGCTCTGTATTTTGGATCCAAGGTTCAGAATGATTTTGGCCCAAATGGGTTTTTTTTTTAGCATCTGAAACATCGCAGAAAAAAATTATAGCACAAATTCCACGATGACTTTTTTGGAGTAGTGAAACTCTAGAATCCAAATCTCTAATACCAAATGTTATGAAACTAGCTCACAAAACGATAGAAAAGATAGATCAATGCCTTAGGAATAAGCCTCTTCAAGTGGGAAACCTCCTTTCCATTACACAAATGAACAATTATTAGATGTTTCAAATGAAAAAACCTCCTTTCTATATATAGGAGTCTAAGGTGTCACAATATAACCAAGCCGACCTAACAATAATAATATAAAGGCACAAAAACTACAATAGAGGGATTTTATGGGGCACAATAATAACAATATGGGGACAATAGGGGCACAAAAATATTAATAAGGGATACACATACATTAGTAATGGGGGAATCACTAGTATTATAGGGACACAACACATTGACTAACTCTGAGTCAAGTTCTTCCCAAACTCTTGAACTTAATCCTCCTTTTTTATTCAATCATGATGGGCCCATTCACCCATTTATCATCCCATCAAGTTATCCTAATGATGTTGGACTTGATTTCTTCCCTCCACCTGTCACACAATCTTGTTTTTGTGCCTATGATCTCAACCTTGAGGAAGACATTCCCATGTTTTATCTATCTTGGAAGTATCCAACTCATCTTTTATTGTTTTCTCCTTGGTCAAAACTATGGAATAGTGACTTTCCAAACCTTTTCTTCTTAGTGAAATGACTATTGGGCACAAGATATTCATATCACCCATGATGTTTGAATGGATGTTACAAAAATTCCTCGTGACATTTCCATTAACATTCTTTAGAAACTTAGGGTTATGGATTATTTTACAGTTGGAGCCTCTTTCCCTCATGACGAGATTTCTCTTTACACTACTCTGTATCTCATCATCCACGATGTTCTTCCACCTTTATATGAAGTGATGATTGGTCTCAATTCACAACTTTTCACATATTCATGTCATATGAGTCAATTCCATGCATCCCCCACCCGGGGCTAAATGTAATTCCCATCATAAAACACAACTTTGTTCATTGCATTTGTGTTGACTTCAGACCATATGCTTATTTGAAGACTCTTGATCCTGATGGGTACATTGTTACAAAAACTCTTGTTGGGTTCCTTTCTGGGCCATATTGTGTCTATAATTTTTGGCATATTTCCTTATATATATATGTATATATTTCCAAAAAAGTAAAAAAATAAAATAAAATTTCATTGCTTATATGAGGTATATCACTGAAAATAGCATATAAGACTAGGACTCACTGATATTGTCTTTAAATTATTGGCCTTTCTATCACCATTTTAGATTACCTTAGGTCCAATGCAATCATTTTATGACATTAACCACTCCTTTTTACACATCGTAATTTTCACGGTAGAGCTTACCCTCCATGGGTACCCTAAAATAACACTTGGTTACTATTTTGGTTCCCATGCTACAGTTATTCATAGGTTTAGGGATCCTCTTTAGTAGCTTCCATGACATCAAATGTGATCCTAATGCCTCTCATTGCCTACTCTTTCTAGATATCACCCTATAGGGGGTCCCCACACCTTTTCTGATGTTGCCTTATGGTCACCTATGCTCATGGTCCCCAACGTCTTACTAGATTCTATCATATTGATGCTTTCCTTCATTTCACTTGCCAACTTTGTAGCCATACTTGACCTATTTCCTTTGCATTAATCTTGCCTCCATCTCATAACCCTCCATCATCTTTCAGAGAGGCTGCTACGATTAGTGGGTTTCCATTGCCAGACACTTTTCCATTGCCTTTTTTTCTTTCTTATATCATTACCATCAATAACCCTCATAACTAGATGCATATTGTTATATCACTTGTCTCTTTGGAATGAGCTTCCTTTTGATCTTATTTTCATGCTCATTAAATAATGAAAATCTTGATCTCCTTTTGCTCTATTTCCATGCTTCTTAAATCGACACAAAAATGTCAAGTCCATTTTGGTGTTCTTTTCACTTGTTAAACCCATGAAAATCCCGAGCTCTTTTGCTACCATATTTTCATGCTCATAAAAAATATATGAAAATGATGAATTATTTCCATCTTTTCTTTCTCGTCAGTTAAACTAAAGTTGGTAAGATGTCTCTTTTCCATTCTCAAGCTTGTTAATCCATGAGAAGGTCATGAGTGTACTTTTATCAATTTTTTAACCTCGGTATAAATTTCATGGTGAAATAATCGATTGGGCTTACTTGTATTCTCTTTCATGTTCATTAAAATATGAAGGGGATATACTATACAAAAAATTAAAAGGGAACATTTTCCACTATCAGGTCCTTGCCTTGGAAGTTGTATGCCTCCCTTGAACATGGAACCTATTTCAGTTGTGCTCTTATAGTTGGTTTTTTTGGGCTTTTGAATCACTCCTTTAGCTTGAGTTGAGTCACTCTGTTTCTTCAGTCCGTATCTCACCTAATTGGTTACCCTTCCAATCTATGGGATGTGGCAATGCCTCCTGCGTCATCATCATGTATGCTGGTATTCTTTAGTCCATGCTGCCATGTTCAGTATTGTGTTATAAGTTTATATGTTCAAGGGAAGTCTCAATCAAGATTTGGTCATCTACATGTTAAATTTTCATAGGTCTACATTGCTCTTTGATTTCATAATTGCATTTCTTCATTACTACATTAAGTTCACCCCATATCATCATAACATTATTAAGATCTACACCATTATTCATCAACATATGTAATTATATATAAATAACAACATCATCGTCATCATCAATGCAACGAAACATAAAGGAACAATAGAAGAAACACATGCACACACATTGAGACACCAAGATTGGTCCAAGGCGAGGGAAAAACCCACTATGGGGAGAACCCTTGAAAATATCTTCTTCTTATATCATCATCAAATAATTCAGAAGAAAGAAAGTACAATGATCCATAACTTTATCTATGAAACAAAACAACTATGATATCTATGAAACAAATCTAATCATGCTTATAATCAAAACCTTGATTTTGAGGAATGTAGTGTGTTGTCGATGGCTATAGACAATTGTTGGATACTATTGAACACTACTTTCACTGAGAAAAATCTCCAGAATATATAAATATCATCCATAACTCTCAGATGCATGGAGGAGGAGCTGTGCGAGAGTCTATAGCAAATCTCAATGCTCTTTTCATAATTGGATGACTGCGTCTATAACAGATTTGGATGCTCTCAGGTGAATTGGATGAGGGCATCCTGGGTCAAACATACCCAAACCTACTTCAAGCCCTAGATGCTCTCATAAGCCTATTGTGCAAGGGTCTATGGCAGCTTGGATGCTCTAAGGACCACTTTGTGTGAGCGTCTGGTGACTAATGCAACCTAATCTATCTCTAAAGCCCTAGATGCTCTCATAGCCCATTGTGCCAAGGTCCAAGGCTCCCTGGATGCTCCCATAACACATTATGCATATATGATCTATTCTCTTAGTAATTAGTAGTATGCCTACCTTGGGGATGTACTTGTTTATGTATCTGATTGTATTTTGAGTTTCTATAGGTCTCTTGTCCATGATATCTTCATGTCTCTCTCACTGGTCCACTTTTTGTAATGTATTTCGGCCATCAGATTCTCTTATGACGTCATATATTAGGGGCATCTATTATAGCTCAAAAGTCCACCCCCTAAGGTCAATAAGAAAAACACATCCTTTTCCAAATTAGAGGATCAATTTGTGATTGGCGACACATTAGAAAACGAGTGTTTTGAGTGATAAATGCTCCCTCCTAGTGGTGGGGACCAAACAAGAAGGCCTAGAAAAACTCTTGCCCAGTCGTGGGGATGGAAGCAATAGGCCGTGAATTCCCTCTCTTCACTAGATCTCTAAAACAATGAAAAAGTTCAACTAGAGGAGCTTAGATTTGGTCTAATTTAACAAATTTGGTTAAAATAATGATTGTTGATTAAAATAATCATTGAGATGGTCTAACTTAATCATCACCCTGATACCGTCAAGAATGTGTCTAGATGTAATGAAGGAAAATCAAGAGAAAATGTATATAAATGAAGTTGTTCACTAGTAATTGGGAGAATAAAGGAACTTATGCCAGAACTATGACCACAATAAAGTTGTGCATACACACTAGTGAGCATAGAGGTTAGGAAGCAGATGAAGGGTAGAGGCTTGGAGAACTCACCAATGTACTCCAATTCTATTCAAGGACTATAGTAATAAATATTCTCACCATTTTCATCTTTCATGTTCTTTGATATGCTATATGATTGATATATTATTTTTTCACTAATATTTTTTTGCAGTAAGATTGGATTGGTTTCTTTCTCTAAGTGCAGGTGATTTAAGAGATTTAGGAGAAAATATCTTAAGGAGATCTTCCTAGAGTTGGCATCATCAAATAGAGTTAAGGATCTAGCATTAAGAGGTATGTTATATGCTTTCTTCTTGTATTTTGAAGTGCTTGGGATTGTCTAATTTACTTAGCTCCACTTCTTCATTCACACACATCATCTGGGAAAGGTATGGCCAAAGCTTGATAGGATTAAAGGAACTTGCTATTGTAGGAGAGATTATCTCTTAAACAATAATCAAATATGAAAGCTGCAACGATGTATTTGCATGCGTGTTAACTGCATATGGATATGTGTATGCTGGAAATTTGTGTTGGATGGAAAGGAATTGTGCCTTGAAGTGAATAAATGTAGTTAATGAAAAAGAAAGGATTATTATAATAAATTTAAATTTTAGATTAATATGGTTTTGTAACTTATTTTACTAATTGGAATACTAATCAAAATCTATATATAACTTGTATGTTATAGACACATTTGGGCACTGCAACTCCAATTACATATGTCCATAAACCAAGGGCTTCTAGGCCCCTAAAAGTGTTGTTTCATACCCTAAAGGAACAAGGTTAGCTGATTACATCATTTCCCAGAAGTTCTCCTTGAAAAAGTGCTCAGAAGTGGTCAAAATTGGACCATACAGACTGCTCCATGCTAAGGGTGTGATGCATCTCACCTGTTACACATAGAGGGTGTGATGCACACTAAAAAGCCCTTCTGTAGGGTGCGATGAGTGAGAGTAGACAAATGGTAGAGGCAGTTTGCTAGGTGGAAACCCAGAGAATCTTCTAGAAATTGCTCATTTGACACTTGCCTCTCTGAATTCGCCCAGGTATGAGTAAGAGATCATGAAATCTCCAAGTGGAACTAAGAACTATCAGAAAAATGAGACTAATCAAACTCCTAGAAGCTGACTCACCCACCTACAAAGATCTATATATGGATGCCTCATCCTAGAGATCCAGAGGCTGGAATTTTGTATTTTTTAAGGAAGTGTTGTTGGTTTCTTTGTGAAACATCATAGTGTTGGGTGATCTAGCTTTTCATGAGGTGAAGAGGGCTTTCATGCTGCGAGGATGGTGCTTGGTCAGACCAATGGGTTGTAACCCTCTCTTCTACTACTTCTGTCAATAAAGCTATTTGAGTTTTCCTCCATATTATTGTATATTTCTGAATCTTGTATTGAAATATGCATTTGTATGGTTAATATATATCTGATCCTATATTGTTTATGGTTATAGATCTCTATGCTTTGATGGAATTATGCTGCTTTGACTCTACAAGTGTTTCTTTGAAGCGAGACAAGTGAGGAAGGAGTGGCAAAGCTCTATCAAAGGAGGCAGGAAACAAGCAAGGAGCCAAGCAAAAGACTGAGGTTGGTACTCCTTGCTTCTCTCTCATCTATCTCTCATAAAGGAAAACACAAGTAACTTTAGTTTGTTTGTTTCTAAGATAGCTACCCATCTTAGTGGGACTAGTAGCTCTGAATCGACACTAGTTTTCCCTATAACATTGTAGCTAAAGTAGAGCTTCAATTTCAGGCCATTATAAGTAAATGGATATATTTCCAAGGCAACCAATTATGTTGAAATTAATTTATAAGTAAATGGATATATTTCCAAGGCAACCAATTATGTTGAAATTAATTACATTTAGTATATTGACAATGGTATGTTGTTTTAACACATAAGCAAACATACAATAGTGAAGGAAGAAATTATCAACATAATGGTATAATACACATGGAGGAAATTTCACTCGTTATAGATAATAATTAGATAAGAGGAAAGGCTAATGATAATTACACATAAGTTAATTTCCATGGGAGACATGGAAATGACAACAATGGTGGCTAGATTTTAAGACCTATTCCATGACAAGGATATGAGACTTGTTGTCCAAAATATAATGGAAGTACAATAGGGATAGGTTTGTGAATTCCTTGGTATATGAAAGATAATATGAGGTATTAATATGAAATGAATTCTTTTATGGGTGCAAGAATTGCAGATAAGTAATGAAGAAACCAACTGGGTAATAGCTAGATTAAAAAAAATTTCAGTGTTCTAATAATGTTAGATAAGACTAAGTGCCACCGATGAGGTTGCATGAAAAGATAGTCCCTTGGGTGGACCAGAAAAAAACATTTTAGAACGGAGATATCTGTGCAAATGATAAAAGTAGAGGATTCTAAAATAAAGGAAATTGTGCCTTGAATTATATTATAAATAAAATCATAATATATAATATATGTTGAGACAACTTGTATGCATAGGATTTCAAAGGGGGACCCCTAAGATGTTAAAAGAAAATAATTAGGATGCTAACCCTATTGAAAATTATGAAGAATATTTTAATAAAAGCTTTTGCATATCTTTGATATGCTAAAGTTCTATATGAATTTACAAAGTGACCTTGCGGAGTTAATGTAGATGTTGTATGAGAGGGTGTGGTTGGATAAGAAATAGTCAACGTGGGCTTTACTAGGATGATGTAAATAGCTAGGTTATGGATTCCTTGACCTGTGCAAAAATATTAAGAAAAATGGGTTGCCCCTTAAAAGTTTAATTTTGTACTGGTTATTAACCCTATCTTTAAAATTGAAAAAAATGAATTATGAAATAGCTTGAGCTTGAGAATAATGCATAATTGATTATGATACATGCATGCACAAATGAAATATTGTAAATGAATGAATGTATGTGCACATAAATGATTTTTTTTGTTGTTGAATAGGAAGTTCTATGGAACATACTTTATTTATTTTGGGCTACTAATAACTAATCTGTGATAAAAATTTTCATCAAGAAAAGATGTAGATAGTTCTTAAGACTTTGATATTAAAAACCACTTATTAGAAGTGGGATTTTAGGTAAAGGAAGTTCCCTTAGACATCAAAATATACTTTATTAATACTACAAGAGAATAATTATCAAGGAAATATAATGAAATATCTATGTGGAATCCTTGAGAGATCACTCATTGAGTATAAAGGTGATGGAAGCATGCATATATGAAAAATCAACCATGCTACAATAACTAATAATTTGAAGGAATTGGGTAGTAATTCATTCAAGATGATTTTATATATATTTTTGATATGATTTCACTTGAATGTATGAATTGCATGAATACCAAAGACGGGTATGGTGAAGACATGAAGCTATTAGCATAAAGGATTTGGTAAAGATCCTAGCAATATACGGGTGTACATTGTTGTGAGACCCTTTCATTACCCCAAATTTTATAATTAATTGAGAACATATATTGTTGGAGTGCGCACATTAATTTTACGACGTAAAACTCTATTTGATGATGTAATGTTTTGTTTTATTAATAAAATATGATAGAACTAAAGGAAGGGGGTACAATTAATAGATTAGATGCATTTAGAGGAAAATTCATATCTTGAATTAATAATTCCCTTAAGGTGATGGTTGGGAAGATGAAGGGTCAAAGTTTGTTTATAAAAATGAAAGAGAAAATCCATTGAGGAGATTTTTATTTTTTCCTTTTTCTTCTAAGAATTACTTTATTATTCTTCTCATATAGTCCTTTTTTCCCTTTCTCACCCAAAAAATTGAATTGGCATGAGAATTGGTGATAGCTTGTGTAACAAAAATTGAATGTAATGTTGCACTTTTTCCTTGGACTAGATGGATCTGAGGATTGGGAGTCATCCTATTTGTGTGTGGCACAAAGAACACTAAAGAAGGGACAACCAAGGGACTGCAAAGATCAAAGAAGGACTCCCTTGTTTTGTACAAACCTGCATTGCCATTTTGAATGTTTATGGGCTTGGTCAAAGAATGGAAAGGTTGAAAATTGAGAGTCTTTTCTCTATGTGGAGGAAATTGGCCTTCACTTTTTGTGTTAAATCTAGTCTAAAGATAGTGTGTTGAATCCCTAAATTTAGTTTTTCCCTCAGGGCATCATGATTTGGCTTAGCGGTGGCCATGTATGAGAAATAATGCAACATAGTTGATCCTATGGTTGGGTGGAGAGTGGCTCATCCTTCTTCAGTTTTATGTTGTAAAATATTTGACTCAAGATAAGTATCTCTTATGCATGATTATTTAAATTCACTTTTCAATATGTTTATATGTACATGAATCTACCCTTCAACAAATTTATCATGGATATAACTATTATACTATTTGGTTGTAGCTTTCTATATTTATTAAATTTTGTAATAGCATCAGTTGAGGAAGTTGGGCTTCCTAAATGCATTTTCAAACAGGTCATGTTGGAATTTATACTATAAATTTTCTTCCATGAGGTTCCAAAAGTTGAAACTTGGACAATAGTGAGGGGTAATGCCACTGATCATCTCTTCCAATTATTAGATCTTGGGTCATGGTATATTAGGATATATGATTAGAGGAAGTCAATATTTTTGGACACTTCTAAAATCACACATCAAATCATTCATGTTGGAATTTCTACTATAACTCTTTTTATGGGAGGTTCTAGGAGCTAAAACTTGGCCAATGGTGAGGGGAAAACCCACTAATAATTTGGTACTATTTTCAGATCTTGGGTCACAACATTTTAGGATATATGATCAGAGGAGTTTGAGCTTCTTGGATGCTCCTAAAATCATTCATCAAATATGTCATGTTGGAATTTATGCTATTATGTTTCATTTGGGAGGTTCCAAAGGCTGACACTTGGACTATAGTGAAGGGAAATCCAACCAGTCATTTGGTTTAGTTTTTAAAATTTGTACTACTATAATTTAGAAGATATGACCTAAATAATTTTCTATATTAGTTCTCATGCAAAGTGTTTGAAGAAATGCCTAAATGGTTTAATGATTCATTGCATACAAACTATTTGTTGAAATGCCCCAATTAAAATGTTGTTTGTGGAAAAGGATAATTGTTTTGTATGTTAGCATTGTTGTTGTTTAAATATGCCTATTTGAATGTAAATCATTTGAAGAAATGTGTTAAAGGTTTTTTATTTCAATTTTCATACAAACTGTTTGATAAAATACTCAAAAAAAAAAGATCACAAGTTGCATGATTGAGTGGTATATTTCAGTTCATATGTTACAATTGGAATAAGAGAAATGTTTCTTATTTGATTTCATGCAAAATGTCTACAAGAAAAATAATACTTAGTTGGTTTACAAAGTGTTTGAAGAAAGGTTTACATATAAAGTGTTTGACAAAATATATGAGAGATTAAAATAAATCTTTTGCAAGTGTGGTTAGGATAAATTTAATAGGGATATGTGAACAAGTGGTATCAGAGCTTATTGTCAAGATAGTAAAAAGAAAAGGAAAATTTTGGGTGCCATGTAACCTTTGTAAATTATTGAGGGAACTAGGAATGTGATAATTGTCATGATGAACAGTACTTGGATAAGTGAGCGAGACACTCACAGGTCAAAAATATTTGATAATGCTTTGAGGGAATGGATGCATATATATGATGCATTAAGCAAGTATAATATTGCATTGTATGCTTGAGGGAATAAGAATTGGCCCAAGAGCTTCTAGAATAAAATCCAATGATTTTATAACCTATTGATGAATTTTATAAATGTTATCATGTGCCTGAGCATATAATTGTTGTTAGCTTATGTGAATGGCCAAGGAAATGAAGGATGTTAACAGTTCTACTAAGACACATGAATACCAATTTGATTATCCATATTTGATATGAGTATTTATGGAATCAATGATATGTGAATGCATACATACTTGTGTGGGACAAGAATTAATATGACTAGGTGTCATGAAAATATATTATTGTTAGTATTTTTTTGAAAATATGTTGCTAAACTGAGTGGTGAGGATCCCTCAATCCCCCCTATAAAGTAAATTAGGGAAATATGGCTATTAATAAACTGTAAGATAAATTTCTCAATAAAGAGAGTGAATATGAAACTATTGGGTTTGAGCTAGTTCGATTTTCTAACATGAAAAGTATGATTTCCATACGAATTTTTGGAATGATTAAGATGATATTGTATGGTATAAAGATGAAATTATTACATGAATTGACTATGTGATGGTTCTAAAACCCATCTAGTGGTTCTTGTAATGTTATATAAAAAGTATTTTATGCATGAGGAACTAAGGTTTTTTGGCTGAGTGAAAATGAAAGTTGTAGGTAGAATTCCTTCGGTGGGGCATGGAATGTAGGATTATAATGAAGGTTGGGAATGTTAACACCCATAAAGAGTCAAACATCATGACAAGAGTATCATGTTTGTGATAGATGGCTTTTGTATGAAGCTAAGTTGGAAATATTTAAATTTCTTATTGAACATTTTATGATATATCTCACGGGAACTATATGTGCGTGATATAAGTGAGATGATGTATCTATATAGGGAGGATAGATAATGCTTATAAAGATGAAATACTAGGAGAAACACCACTATGGTAACACTATAATGTTGTGATATGAATTTATTTCCATGAGCCATGATGTGTGATATGTATTCTACTATGTTGAGTGTGATCTAGAGGGATGCCTTAACTGTAAGACTCCATGAGTCTCTTTGAATCTTCTTTTGTAAGAAATCCTTGGTTAGATAGTTAACTTGAGGGACTATGTAGCATAGGAAATTTCCTGAGCCTGGAAGGGTGAATGACTACAAGGGATAAGAGGCTTGAATGAAATTGCTAAGAAAAATTTATGTCACATGCTCATTGGGGTCATGAGTGCATATGGGTATGTCTAAGTAAGAAGTACGATAAACTTGTTGCTAGAGGAAGCCTTGTGAAGCAAGGGGAAACCATACATATAAGCATTCAATTAGAATTTCATATGTTAAAAGCATGTTTTCTTTGTGGAAATTGATATTTTTTATGAAAAATTAATGGTTTTATATGAAAATGTTAATAACACATCTTCATGTGATTTTATGTTGTAGGCATATAATGGAATGCCACAAGCTTGGAGGTGACAATACTATGGAGACATTCCATTTTTGAAGCAGTGAGAAAGGAAAAGGATACGAAATATGTTTTTGATATGCAATAGTAATGATGTTGGTGAAACTGGAAGGAAGCAATATTTGGACCGTTAGTGATAAAAGGAACTTTGAATAGTGTCTTATTTAAAAGAGACGCATGGGATGGTGTAATGCTATTGACATTGACAATTGAAATTAAGTGAACACTAAGGATGATATTCCTTTAATGGGGATATGATTGTAAAACTCTATCCTCTAATCCTTCAATAATATTTTAACTAATTATATTAATGATGCTTGTGTGGGATGTGAATGTAAAAGGTTTAAAATACCTAGAACGATTGTAATTATATATCGAATGTAAAATTCCAAACAATTGATAAATAGGTGCAGCCTTGATACAAATGATGAGAATCCATGAGAGAGGGAAGCCAACAACATGGGGTATGGTAATAAACCTAACCATGGGAATATCCCTACCAATAAATTATTTGGATCAACCAAATGTTTAAAATATTGAATATTGTCAATTTACCCAAGGAAATGATTAATGGGAGAGGAGTTGGTAGTTGAACTACAACTCCCATAATTATGGAAGCAATTCATCCTGTACCCAAATTTCTCATCCATGAGATGAGAATAGTATACCTAGAGACATATAGTGGTTTAATGAGAAGTTTCTTATTTGAATATGAATGGGAAGCTCTAACTTGAAATTGAATGAGGGGAAACATGCTAGTAATCTAAAACAATAATTTGGGGAAGCATTTGAAAACAAAACTGTGAACACGTGGAATCAGAGAGAAACCTATGACATAAGAAATAGAGACACATGAGGGTTTTGAGATTGTGAATGTGAATGGAAAGTGGAAGAAAACCTATGAGACATAACACCCTAAGTGGAACAATGATTCACTTTATATGGTGAGAGAAGTAAATGTTGAAGTCTTTATCTTGAGATAAAGGGTCAAGAATTACTATGGAATTTGTTTGATTTAAGCATAAAACAAGAAGTTTTGAGGAATTATTGGATTTTCAAAGGACTCCCTTTGTGTTGTTGATGGGTCCCATCAATAGGTATATTTTGAGGCCCATTGTGATATCCTCCAACCCTTAAATTATATTTTTTTCTCACATTGATTTACATTTCTTTACCATAATGTGCTTAGTAGGAAGCCTAAAGGGTGCTTGTCACATTTCATGGCCTAATGTGGTTATTATATAGGGAAAAGAAGCATTTTTTGAGATATTTACTATGTAGGGGCACATTGGATGCATCTAGAGAGAACATAGGAACCTTTTCCACTACATTAACTCTCCAACTCGACTTGAGTCCTAAGATTCCTCACCAACAAGTTGAAGTCCACTGGAAGTTGAGGAACTCAACTGCATGTGAAGATCCAAGGGAATCAAATCCACCAATTTCAATATTTTGGAGGGAAACAATCATCCTCTCAAGGGAGCTACCCCTCAGTCACTTTTTGTATAAATATACAAACCTAAGGGCTCATTAGGATTCAAAATTTTGTTGGAGATAGAAGTATCTATTGAGGGATAAGGGCTTGACACTGTTATTTTCATCTTTGATATGATGTATGTGAATCTTATTTTCTGTTAATGGAAATCTTACTATTGGTTTGCATTTGAGTTAACTTTGGAGGGTCGAAACCCTTGGGTTTGGGCCCAATCCAAAGGCTTTAGTCCCTCTTATGTATTATTTCCCTGTTCTTGTTTAAGTCATTGTGTTTATTTCCTTGTTTAAGTAGGGATTATATTGCAAAAAATGTAGTTGCAGGTTTGATCACCTCCTCTCTTATAGGGAAGGGTGGGTGAAGAGTCTACAACAACAAGCCAAAAATATGTGTTTATGATTTCATGGAAATTTTTAGGTTTTGGATTGAAATTATTTTGCATGACAAGTTTTTTCACCTTAGTAGTTAATAACATGATTTGTAAAATAGATTAGATGCATGTTGTAGGATATTAAAATTCAACTCATCTTTCCACTTTGATTAATTTTACTACAATATTGATATATGTCCTTGATAGCTAGTTGTAAGAGCTAGTAGTGACTTGTAGGGTTGGCACACTCATGTAAATCCACCTTTCCATCTCCATCATTCGCTCAGACACCCCATACTGCTCCCAAGCTCTGCCACCAAGATCATATTTTCAGGGTAACCAAAGGGCACTATGGGCATGAAATTTTGTGCAAGATGGGCCTCTTAGGGGTGCTAAGCTTGGAAAAATGCCTCAAACATCCTTTGTTCATCCTCATCCACCCTCCTTCACCTTTAGAACAAATTATTTTCCCTCAGAAATCTCTCGGACCCACTCTTGTAGCAGAATAAGGAACTCTTGTAGCAAAACAGAGCCTCTTATAACACCATGTAGTATTCCTATAACAATGTCTAAATTCAACTAGATTTTCCCTACGACCTTGAATTTTGCATTTTAAGTTGAACAATGGACCCCAAGATTTGATTCCATGATTAGGGAGATTCCAGGACCACTCCAAACTATCCTTCTTCCATTGCAAACACAAAGAAACAAGAAGATTAGATTTAGTTTTTTTTATTTCCCTAGTTATGAGTTGTAGACCGAATTTCTTCTTCTCAAGAAATTTGCAATTAGATTAATGATTCATGCAAGTAGAATATTGATTTGATTAGTTTGCAAATAGAGTAGCATGTTTTTTTTGCAACTAGTGTAGCCTTTCCATTTTCTGCAGTCACAAGTAGCCTCTACATTTAATGAATGGTACTTTCATTTATGCAATTAGAAATAATATTCTTTTCCTTGCAATTATGATATGTTTTCATAGAAATTATCTTTGTAGTTAATTGAAGCACTAGTCTCTTAATGCCTTGATCTGATCCAATGATTGAGGGTGACATGAGTAGAACTTAAGCTAGTGTGCATATCACACTATCGCCTCTAAGTTTGTATGAACCTCAGGTTGATAATTTAAGTTGAGAGACTTAGGATTTGCAACATACTTGATGCAATAATAGGGCTCATTAGTTGTGTAAGCGCATTATGGCAATACTATGAATGATTAAAGGACCTAGTTTAGTAGGACAAAACATAATATATATATATTTGGATGAAACAAAATGACCTTCATTCTTACACCACTAGTAGCTAGAGAGAAATAGTTTCCTTTTGGTTGATTGTTGTGTAAGACAAATGAAAAACCACCCATAACATATGGGAAGGCTCTGGGTTTAGTGGATTTTGTGAGAACTACAGGGTTTAAATTAATGAAGGAGAAGCCTTTGTTGGTGTAGGTTTTAACCCCGTACAGAAATTACCTACATACGAATTCTAAATCACAAGAAAAATAAAAATGCGAGAGCATAACACATAAAACACATATACACAGAGATTTCCCATTGGATCCCAAAACTGGGACTACCAGCTTGATTTTTCATTACGTTCCTTCCAATGTTACAATACATATTTATACATGCCGAAGCATCCAATACCATGGACCGAAAACCATTGCGTCCAAAACCATGGATCAAAAACCATAGGTAGGTTTGCCCAACCTAATATAGGGTCCAAAAAGTTTTTTCCCGGGGCGCTGCCTCGGACCCCGTAGAGGGGGGCTACCCGCCCCCCTCAAACCCCCCGGACAGGGGGGTTTGCCGCCCCCCCTGTGACCCCCCCGCTGCGCAATCGACACAACAAAGGGGGGGCTCCGCCCCCCGTCTAACCCCTCGGTTCACTACGTTTGTTAGTCGTGGAAAGAATATAACATAACCCAACAGGTGGGGATGTGTACTTGGCTTTTTCAAGTACACATGTAGATCATGAGGCATGGTTGATTGACTCAGGTGCATCCTTTCACTTCACTCCCCATAGAGAGTGGTTCTGCGAGTATGAGAAATACGATAGGGGGTGATGTCGTGGAAAGAATATAACACAACCCAACAGTTGGGCATAAGGGAATTTCTTTACACTTTAGATACCAAGTCCAAATATATAGTTAATTAGACACGTATTCAAACTAGAATCCTAATTAAAATAGACATTTAAATGCACATGAGAGAAAATAAAGAATATAAAATAGATAATGGCACAACATTTACAAAAAACATGGATATTTTATCGTGGAAATCCTTAATTGGGAAATCCAACCAACCTTTTAGCTTCACCACTCTTATATTCTCAACCAAATATCAAATCCAAATTACAATGAACAACATCCTTGATCCACATATAAGATCAATGTGCTCATATATCACCCAATCTCTATTGATCATGAACATTCATTATCTTCTCATCAACCTTAGATCATGCTCTAGTTATAGGCAGTGAAAAACCTAAATTATAGCTTCTCAAATCATTACTAGTGGTTGAAGATCATTGGCCAACATCCTGGGAATCTATATATTCCTAACTATTTTGTAACCAGTTTCGAATATAGTCAATTTCTCTTCAATTTCCAGTCTTGATGGACTATTTGTGTGCTATTGACTATGATCTCTTCAATTTCTATAGTTTATTGTCAACTTATGTTAGTTTTTTTACTTCTCATTAACTTTAGTTGAGATAGATTTTGCTAAGTTAGCCATAATCCTATCAACTTGACCATCAAATTGTATTCTCATAAATTTTAATTTTATCATCATATTGACTTGCTCTTCCTAGTCAATTATTCGTGACTATACTTGCTCAGGTTTATTCCTAGTCATGTTAACTAACTAGTCAAATTACCAACTAAAATATAGTGAATTAAGGTTACTTGCAAAGAGTACAAAACCTCAATGTTCTCCAACTTATTTTCTTCTTTGCATGGACTAGTAATGTCATGATTTAAGTCAACTAGAGCCCCTAAGGCCTAACTCCTCTCTACACCAAGAGAATTTACCAACATTTGCCAAATTTGTTAGAAAGTCTACAACATTCTTCACTATGTCTACTTTTACCAGAAACACCACATTTATTTCCACTATGTCTACAATGAAATGATATTGTACATCAATATGTTTTGTCCCTAAATGGTAAGAAAATTTATTTTCCAAGAAGATTGCACTTTGACTATCACAACCAATCCTTATTATTTGCTGAGAAAACCTTATATTTGACCACAATTTCCACAACCAGACTAATTCCTTGCTTGCATGAGTTGATTCTATGTATTCATTCCTTGTCATTGATAATTTCATCATTGAAAAATATTTACTCATCCAGCTATTATATTCACCAAACAACTTGAATACATATCTACTAGTTGATCTTCTTCCATATAGGTTTCTAGCCCTTTGGCATCATAAAATCCCTGTACAATTGTTTCATTTTCAGCCTCAACTAATCCATGGTAGAATATTTCATTATCACATGTGCCACACAAATACCTAAATACTCTTTTGACAATAGACTAGTGCTCTTTTCCAATTGTTGTCATGTATATGTTCAATTATCCTTTCACGAACAATATCTAGTCAAGTGCAGGCCACTACACGCATTATATTACCTACAAAACTTGCATGTGGAACACGGGCCATGTCCTCTCTTTCTTCTAATGCCTTTGGACACTATGAAATAATTAGTATTTACCTATCATGAATTATTCTTTCACTAGTTTATGATCTTGCATGCTCAAACACTTTAGAACTATTTGAATGTACTTCCTCTAATTCACTTGGAGTTTCGTAACAATGTAGTCTTTATTGATCTCCATTCCAAGAATGAAATGTGCAACATAGACATCCTTTCATCTCAAATTTGGAGGATAGTTGCAGTTTCACCTCTTTGATTATACTCATGTTTTCTCTATCTAGCAACATGTCATGAACATCTGGCACTATATATATAAAACACTTTCCTTTTGACTTGAGATGTACACAGTGATCAACTTTGATTCTCACAAATATAAATATTTGGATGTACATGTTAAGCTTCTAGAAACACATCCTAGGTTGTTTCTTTAGACCCTAAAGGGACTTCCTCAACTTACGATTTAGCTTCTCCTTGCCCTTTACTACAAAACCATCCAGTTGTTTCATGTATATTTATTCCTTTGAGTTAACATGTAGAAATGTTATCTTTATGTCCAATTAATCAACCTCTACATTAAATTTCGTAACCAAAGACATTAACATTCTATTGGAAGTTAAAATTTCAATAGGGGTAAATATCTCACCAAAGTCCACTCCCTCGACTTGTGAATAACCTTTCACCACTAGTTAAGTCTTGTACTTATTGAATTGAAATATTGCATGCAACACTTTTTGGTCACCCACCTGCAACCAGTAGGCTTCCTTCCATCAGGTAAGCTGACTAGATCCCATGCCTTATTCTTGTGCAAAAAATCCGTTTCTTTGTTTATGGATTTCAACCATAGTTTACCCTCTAGTGAGTTTATTTCCTCCATGATTGATATGTGTTCATCATTTCTATTAGTTAAAACAAAGGAACAAAAAGAATTAGGTCAAATATATCTTTCATGTTCTTTCCATACTCAATCAGGGCTCCTCAAAACCAACGTTTATTTTTCCACTTCTTCGACTGACTTAGTGACTCAATTTAATCACTTTCCTCTAACTTCAAGTCAATTACCATCTTCTTTTTCAAGTTTTTTTTCTAAAGTCTTATCATTCTTGTAAGTACACCCAACTTCCTTGAAGTTCACATATCAACTATAAATTGTCTTCCTTGCCACCAGATCCCATAACTTATATCCTTTCACTCCATCCTTATAGTTGAAAAAGGTACACTTGACTTCCTTGTTATCTATATTTGTCCCCTTTTCCTTTGAAACATGGAAAAATGCCTCACATCCAAAAATTATGAGATGTGTGAGTGATGAATTTTTAACAAACCATACTCCATATGATGTTTTTCCAACCAACATTGATGATGGATACCTATTTACTAGGTGAAACGTAGTGTTTACTACTTCTACCTAAAATTCTTGTGCTAGTCCCACACCACTGGGAATATTCCTTTCCTTGTAGATCAACATCCTATTCATTCTTTTAGACAGTCCATTTTACTAAGAAGTATATGGAGTAGTTGGTTGGTGCACTATCCCAAGTTGTTTGCAAAATTGTTCACTCTTTATGAGTCGGATTTAAACAGGAATGTAACAAACCACAGATATAACCATAAATACAAAGATATAGTAGAAACAACACTTCATTTCATTAATATCAAATACTGACATATGCTTACAAACAGAATGGAAATAAGACTAGC
Organism: Pinus taeda; assembly: GCA_000404065.3. Classification (NCBI taxonomy): domain Eukaryota; kingdom Viridiplantae; phylum Streptophyta; class Pinopsida; order Pinales; family Pinaceae; genus Pinus; species Pinus taeda. The sequence continues at coordinate 47,096 of APFE031347334.1, forward strand.
TCAGGTGATGGTAGCTTATCTCTGAGAAGAGATGTGGTGGCTACATGCCTCTGAATTGTGTTACAATGAGGCTCAAAGGCCTATTTATTATTGAGAAACAATGGAAAACCCTAAACATTCAAAAACCTACCCTAGGAGATGAAGCGCCAAACTATGGGCCCCGTTTGGGTAAATTGGTACATCAACTTCTTAGGGTCATAACTTTGGCATACTATCTCTATTTGACATGCACAATACCTCGTTAGAAAGATATATCTAAGGACTACAACTTTGAATGAACAAAATGGTCCCAAGTTTCCCAAAAAATGTCGTTTAGGGCCTCAAAACGGCTGTGGAAGTTCACAACCCAAAAAACTGCCAAAAATAGTAAATTGTGCTACAAATAAGGAAACTGAAAAATTGAAAGAAACAAGGGTGGGGGTCCATGTGGAATAGGCAGGTGGCCACCAATATCCACCTAGATCACTTTACCACACAATTCATCTTGTTTTTTAGTTCTCAACACCTTTAGCTTTCTATATATTTGGTTCTCCACAAGAGATTTGAATTCCTGAACTATATTGAGATCCTTAGAATTACTTCTTAGGAAATAAAACCATGATATCCTAGAGAAATCATAAATAAAGGAAACATAGTATGTAGCTTCACCTAGAGATTGTACCAATATTGGCTTAAATAAATCACTATAAGCTAGATCCATAAATTCTGTTTCCTTTGTAGTGCCATAAGGGAATATAACAAAATTTTGTTTCCCATAAATGCATTTTTCATAGAAATTGACTTCTAGTGAGTTAACAGGTAAACCTTTGACCATATCTTATCTTTGCATTATATTGAATTCTTTTCTCTCCATTATGTCCCATCCTCTAGTGTCGGCCAATTGACCTCTTACCGACAATGTATATTTCGTTAATCCTTCTATTTTCATTCACTTTATCTCCTCGAATAATAAATATGCCACTACATCACCAAAAATCAATGTAGTTATATTACTATGAATAGCCACAACTATAGTATCCAATGAGTCTGCAAAAGAAAGTAACAAATGGAAACACTTTTCCTCTTTTGTAATAGAGATATCCATACTCAATAGATTATTGATAATAATATTACATGAACATAGGTGTTCAACAAGAAAATCACCCTTTCTCGTCCTTATAAGGTAGAGTTTTTTCAAAGAAACAAACTATTGATCAGTGATTTCAACTAGAATAAGTTTTTGAACTTATCCTAGAGTTTTTTGGTAGTTTCTTCCCTTAAGGCATTCAACAACACAAAATTTGCAAGATAAAGTTGAACCATATTCCTCTCTTTTCTTTCAATTTCTCTCAATCCTGCATTGAAATTCTAGTGGGAGGTGTCCTGCGATGCACATCGACCCATAATTCTTGATCTATGAGGAGATCCTCCATTTTAAGCTTTCAAAATTAAAAATTATGGCCACTAAACTTCTCAATATCAATCTTTATAATACCAACCATCCTTATTTGAATGAAGTCTTAACTTAATACTACCACTCGAATATAATTATCTCATATCGAATCACGGATGAATTCATTTAATAGATTCAAGTTCAATATCCACAAAATTTGATAGTAGAGGCATCTATTAAATATATAGGTTTCCCTAGAATATCAGCCATTGTTAGTTATTATAGCTGATAGATAAATAAATATAAGATAAAAATATTAAAGAGTTATTATTAAATAAACACATAAAACAATTAATTAATTTTTAATAGCAATAGAAAGTAATTCTAACATTAATAAACTAGAATCAACTAATGGGTATTAATAACAACAATTAAAATATTAAGTTTTAAGAAGAAAATAAATAATGCAAATATTGAACAGTAACATAAATATCAAAGTTCTAACATAAAACAATAATTAAAAAGAAATAATTTTAATAATAATAAATAAGCATAAACAATAATTAATAAACATAAACAAATAATTAATAAGTACTAAACATAAACAACAATCAATAAGCAATAATTTAATAATAAATTCATAATGATAAAATAAGTCAATTAAATACCAATATTAAGACCAAAATTAGAAATAACTATTTAGGAATTAAATTATAAACAATAACTTAAATGGCAATAATAAATAATTAATTATTAATAAGCAAACAAAGAGTTGGCCATGTGTCTTCATATCCTGCCTTTTTCTTATTTATACCTACCAATTTACTTCTTTTCTCCACACAATATTTGTCCTGATGATGAGTCTAGTTGCAGACTCGAAACGTCGACAGCAAAACATGAACACTGTGGAAAATCCGAACTCCATTCGAAAATCACACCACAGTAATCTGCAATCCAAAGTAGAGGCATCTATTTACATCCAAAATGACTTTAATATTGGATTTTGGACATAAGGCCCTTGCTTTACACTTTAAATACCAAGCCCAAATATAGATTCAATTGGAGAAATAATCCATACTAGAAGCTCAATTAACACAAAACTTTAAATTCACATTAGATAAATTAAAGAACATAAATTAAATAATGGCACATGGTAAATATTTATAGAACATACAAATATTTTACCATGGAAACCTTTAACTAGGTAAACTAGCTAACATTTGAGTTTCACCACCCTTATATACTTAATTAAATACCAAATCCAAATTACAATAAAAGTCAACATTGGTACTGTTATCACTCAGGTTGTCCCTAAGCTCCTGAAGGGATATGGCCGAGGTAACCACAAACCAATCTTTGGATTGCAGGTTCTAGCCCACCTGCAATCAGAGAGGGCTCTCTCTTAATGATTTAGCTTTGTTGATGATGACTTTAGGTTAGCTATTGGGTTCAGTGGGCTTTGTTTAAGTTTGGATGGAGTTTGAATGGAAGGAAGTTGCATTCAAGCAGAGAGGCAAGGGATAGTGTGATAAATTTCAAACCATTGGGCATGGAGTCATGGATTAAGGTTTGCTGTTGAGTTTTCTTATTCACAAGAGGATTATAGAGCAGGATAGCTACACATGAAACAATACCAATTGCTGAAAAGATGGGATGAAAGTCAGAGATGAAAGGAAATTAAGAATCTTTCATTAGCCAACCGGGAAGGGAAGTGAATGAATGGTTATCTAGGAGCAGTCAAGAATTCCTAACTAACATTCATATGTGAAAGAAACAGTGTAAACATGATCATTTAAGTATGCATATTCATAACTATTACTGATGAAAACACGTAGAAATCACAGAAATTGAGCATAGGGTGCTACCAAGCAAATCCTAAACTATTCTTCCTTTCTGTAATTTTAGATGGTGGAACATAGATGATAAAATAAACATGAAAAACTAAACCTAGTTAAGGAACACTTATTGAACCATGTAGAAGCACAGGAATTCCATAGTCACTCTTGAGCGAATTAAACACAGTGCACAGTTCATTCTCCGAGCTCTCAAGCAATCTTTGATTATAGAAATTATCACATATATAGTGCGAGTCTCTGCTTGAGCAGAACATCAAACCAACAAAGACCAACCCTCATTACATTTTCAGGGTGGTATATATAGGTAAAATATCTAAAATTATTTATGACAACTGACCTAAATAGGTATGTGGGAAAGCTTTTAAACCTAAATTTGTGCTGGAATTAAATGCAAGAAAATATCCTTTAGGCTGCGTCAAAGGAAGCTAGATCAAAATGAATTAATATGGTGTCTTTGGTAACCTAGTGCAGTGGTTCTGTAATAACTGTGCTTTGAGTTCTGGTCCACTAATCTTATGTGAGTTTTAATGTGCAGTCATTGTGATGATGAGCTTTGAATGGTTCCTTAACTGCTCCTTGACTTTCAAGGTTTTCCTTTAATGTTTCATTTGCCTCGAGCCCTGAGAAGATCTTCACTGATACACTTTGCCGCAACACTGATACTCTTTGACATAGTTTTTGGCTTCACATCTGCTCTGATAGTCTTCAATGTCTGAACCGGGTCTCTCTCTGTCTTCTGATACGTTAAATTTTGCAAAATTGGGCCTTTTCTGCCCTTTTCGGCGCAAATATGGCTGAGGAATCAAAAGATTCCCTAAAGATTCCCCAATATGGCCCATTTCCCGTAGTGATGCGCAATTAGCGCTAATTGCGCATCAAAAAATTGCCTCGAAGCGCTAATCGCGCATCGAAAACTGCCTCAAAATTTCGATCTGGGGCTCCGAAGCTTAGATTTTGCACTTGCGCGTTTTTTTTCCGTTGCTAACGTTAGCATGACGTCAACGGTACGACGGATGATGTCAGCAGTGGGACCCCCTTGTACGAATGTGACGTCAGCATAACATTAGCAGTGGGACCCCCTTGTACGGATGTGACGTCAGCATGATGATGTCAGCATGATGATGTGGTAGTACGGCAAGGTGATGACATGGCGGTACGGTGGCAGGAGGCCGACGCAGGCTGGAAGGGGTGAGGTGGAGGTGATGTGGCAGGGTGATGCGGCAGGATGACATGGCGCCCACGTCACGCAAGGGGAGAGCGGTAAGTGGTTGGCGTCGGACCGCTTTTGGTACGGAGGTGGTATTTGTCAAGGGCGGCCCGATGCAATGGGATGTTGCCAGCTGTCACGGTGTATGACGGTGAAATCGTCAGGCATCGGGTGGTAACTAACCATCACAAAAGGGTGCCCGATATGCATGAGGGTCGTCGAATCTAGGAGGGCTGATCCGATGGTGGACGGGAGGAGAAGATGCACGGGTTTTAATAAAAGTGCGCGCGCGATAAACTTTAATATTTGCAGCCGCGGGTGGGTTTGGAATTTAGGTTAATGATTAATATGTTTCGGCGCTTTGGTTATTTATTAATCAAACATTAATAAATCCCAAAAATGCAATGCGCGGGGGTTGGTTAATGCATTTGGAAGGGGTTTTTTGTGTTTCGGAAGGAGTCCAAACACCTTGGAGGGGAAAATTATGCAGAGATGAGGGTTCTTACTAAGATCCAGGTGAACTAAGTAATTCCCAAGGGGATATTTATGGTTATGTTTCAACCAGAGGTAGGGGATATTTACATAGGGGAATTATTAACATAGTTTTAGTAGGGGGAAGGGAAATAGATAGGGATTTACATAGTAATGTCAGGAGTTAATATGAAAATGACAAGAAAGCGCTAAGTCTCAGATAACTTAGGCTTTAAAGGGGAGATAGACCTTTGTAGAGAAAGTATGGACCCTCCTTGAGTAAAGCAGATCTTTACCAAGGCAAATGATATGGAACATGATGAAACTAAGAGATATCAAGCAGATCTTGACCTCTTTAGGGGAAGTTAGTAAATGATTTAGGGAAGAGGAAGAAGGGGAAGTTAGTCATGCCTCGCTTGAACTCCTCCATATGGTTTCTTGCCTTGCAATACTGATTTTAATAGATATAACATTTGAAAACACAAAACTAATCACAATCATTGATTCTGCAACCACCAAACTACCTACCCAGCCTACTTACCTAGCATTTTTTCTTCTTTTGGTTTGGGTGCACTTATACTTGCAGACCCAGCTTTTCAACTTTTTCTTTTGCACTGTCCTCCTATCTATATCTACACTTATTTCTTCCAGGGGCTCAGATTAGGCTTTTGAGCACCTTTGCTTCTCTACCTATCTAAGAATCTACCAAGATTAAGCTGTTTGGACAGATTATTCATTCTTTATATTCTAAAACTAGAAATTGAAACCTAGGGAGACCAAGATTAAGCTGTTTGGACCTCCCTTTAGCTGAAAATTTTACAAAAATGGAATAACTCTTCAAAATTGGGATGCAGCGGTTGAAATTAGATTAGCACACTTTCATGGCCTCCTTCTTTGGTGTCTGTTAGCAAATATGGAGGATTGCAGCATGCAAAGTATGACATATTTGGCCTATAAAAATGTCAATCATGAAATATGAGTAACCTGCTGTAGCAGGAGGCTAACAGTGGCTCCACTTGGGGGTGGCTTCTCCTTGTGAAAAGCCAAGAACAGCAGGTCAGACTGCCTTGATCTTCTGTTGTTGCTGTGCATTGAAACTTCTTAGTGCCAACTGTTAGATTGATTTGAAATTTTGGGCTGAAAACAACACTTTCCCTCAACTCATTTGCTAATGAGCTGTGAAGCACTGCCTGCTTTCTTCTGCGTGCTTTAGCATATGGATTGTTACAAAAATAAAATAAAGTGCTGATATATACAAACATTTATGTACAAAAAATAACACCGCCTGTTTTTTCTCAATCAAAAGGGATCATGGTAATGTTTTAACATTTGACCATTAACAGGGCCTTCTTCAACTGTGCTGCCATCTAGAGATTTGAGGAAATATGTGTTATTGCCTTACACAGCGCTAATAATGTATGGACCTTTCCAAAGAAAATCAAATTTTGCATGTTTGCCCTTGTCCTCTCTTCATGAGTCCCACCTTAAAACTTTGCTGCCAACCCAGAAATCCTCTGCTTTAGCTTTCTTATCAAACATATTTTTGAGCTTCTCTTGCAACATTTGAGCTCTGTCATACACTTGCTCTCTGGTTTTCTGAAGATGAATGGTTTGATTAACTCTTCTCTACATGTCATTTGGTTCAGCCTGAATCTCCTGCAACAGTTTGATAGTAGGAGTGCCCAAAGATGAAGGAAATCTGGCTTCCATGTCATATACTAGCTCATAAGGGCTCATCCCAGTGGATTTCTTGGTTGACAGTCTGTCTGCCCACAGAGCATTTGTGAGTTTCCTATGCCAGTTCTTTTTTTTTTCCTCTAGCAGCTTCTTTATGATGTTGATGAGGCTTTTGTTGGATGATTCGGCCAAGCCATTACCTTGAGGGTAGTAAGCTATAGAGTGGCCCAGGGTAATGTGGAATTTATTACAGAAGTTGATCATCTTTTTGGATTTGAAGGCAGCAGCATTGTCAGTGATGATTTTCTCAGGGCAGCCAAATCTGGAAAGGATATTGCCTTCACGGAATTGGATAATGGTGGAGTCATTGGTTTGTCTACATGGGATGGCTTCAATCCACTTGGTGAAATAATCAGTGGCTGTTAAAATCCGCTTGTGCTGGCCTGAGGAAGAGGGATGGATTTCTCCAATGAAGTCGAGACGCCATTGTTGAAAAGGCCTTTCGGTTGAAATGGGCTTAAGGGGCCAAGGCAGTAATTTTCTTTTCCCTTCAAAGATTTGGCATTTGTGACATGAAACAACAAATTTCTTGACATCTACAAATAGAGAGGGCCAATAATAACCAGCCCTTAAAATCTTGTCAGCAGTGAACTTCCAATATAAGTGTCCTCCACAGTCCCCTGCATGGAATTCTTTCATAATGTTGTTAGTTTCATTCAAAGTCAAACAATTAAGCAATATTCCTTCATGATTTTTTCAAAACAAGGCGCCATCTATGACACAAAACTTTGATGATTTCATCCTTAAAAATCTTTTCTTGGTCCTGGAAAATCCTGGGGGAGCACACAGGTTTAACAATACAAAGCAAATATCAGCATACCATGGGGATTGCAAAAAGGTTTCACTGATATGTGGAGTCACCAGCTCCAGTTCATTTTCCAGTTGATTAATGTCTAAGGCTTGGAAATTTGTTTCGAACATTAGTTTGGCTAAACCTTGTCCTTTTATCAGCTTGGTAGGTTTTATCTCAATGTCATATTCAAGAATGCTGGCAATCCACTTGCCTCTTTTGCCTTCTAGCCCCTCTTGAGTTAATATGTCTTTTACCACGGAGTTTGGGACATAGGCAATCACATGGGAGTATAAGATGTAAATTCTGAAGTCTTTGATAGCCTTAACAAGGGCATAAGCCTGCTTTTCCATAATTTGATATTTCAAGGGTGCATCTCTTAAAGCTCGGCTGAAGAAAGCAATTGGATTTTCATTACCTTGATCATCCTTTTGCAAAAGGACAGTGGCTATGGTGTGCTCAGATGCAAAAGAAAAAATGATAAAATCTTTGTCGAATTGCGAACTGGTGAGGACAGGCGTTTGAGTCAAGGCAGTTTTGATATTCTCAAAAGCTTGCTTGGTTTCAAGAGACCATTTTACCTTGGCATCCTTTTTTAACATATTGCTCAATAGCCTTATTAGCTCGGCTAGGTTTGGGATAAATCTC
>APFE031347334.1:63634-82078 GCA_000404065.3 Pinus taeda
GTAATAGATAAGGGTGTTATATCATATAGGAAGGGTGAAGTACTTTATCATTTTGAGGATCATCTTGTGGAGAGCCCAATTAGAACCTGCAATTTTCAACACAAAATACATGTATAAGATCATATCATCACTGAGGTAGGCATTCCCATACTCAGATCAAAACTTTAACTATTGGACTAACTACTCTAATACAGGAATGATTTCATAATACGTCATAATCATAGACTTGTGTAGACATAGTATGGGCGCAACCATCTGTTTTATGATTGGTCTACAACATAATGAATACAAAACTCCTCGCAGCCTGGATGGTGGAAACTAGATCCAGGGTCTTCATCTCTACTTCCCGAATTGGTACGATTCTAGCCATGTGAATAAATGAGTCGATGTCGAACATGGTAGAACCACTTGATTACCAGTCAATGATGTAAACTGTTAACAAGTGTGAGAGGAACCACCAGTAATGTCAATGGCCCTCAAAGTACTCAGTACAATCCATGAAATGTGAATGAATGAGTCGATGTCAAACATGTCACAGAATCCTTTGATCGAAGGTCAATGATGCAACCTGTCGTCAAAGGCGAGAAACCTGCCATTGAGGCATGCAGATTCCAAGGTACTGACGATTTCTAGATCATCTTTCTAGATAATGAGTCTGTGTGGATAGAAAGCAATCCGTCATAGGCAAGCCCATAACATGAAATCATAGATCAAGTTTGAAGAAATATATTTGGCAAGAAGTAACTCAGGGACGGTTAATGATGGATGACAGATATTTTGTAGGTGAATGGTTTATTTGCACAGACCTCTTGAACACATAACGACACTGCAGATGGCTTGGTGACAGTTGACCCAAAGCTAATACCCGGAAACCAGCTAAATACTTTCAATGTGGCTTGATTAACTGTTTGGTAAAGGATTTCCCAACCCAAGTGAATAAAAGTGTCGTGTTCAAGAGTGATGGAAAGTTTTTCAAACACAAAGTATAACAAACAGGTTCATTTTTCTCTTTTTTCCCCACCATTTCTGGCAAGTACCTCTTTATTTTTGACAAGATTGAGGAGGATAAAATTTGCTTGGTTATAAGCTCATCCTTCGGATGAGTCCAACTTAGTTTAGATTCGAACCCTAAGAAGGAGTGGTTCATTCCTGTTTGTAATTGAAACAGGTCCTTACTGTTAAAATTTTAACGAGTCCAGTATAGGAGAAACTCGACGTTTTTCAATTTTAGGGAGTCAGAAAGAAAAACTTAAGAAAACTCCATGGTTGTCCTTTTTCATAAATTTGTGTCTCCCAAGCCCGAAAAAGTATAAAATAATACTTGAGAGAACCGCTTGATCATTACGATCAAGGAGTACTTTTCATAATTAGTGCCTTCAATATGAAAAAGTAAAAATGCAATCGAAAACACGTCGTTTTATTACCAATATCGAACTTGAAACAACAAAATCCCAACAATCATTTCATGTTTATACGGTCAGAAAAGAGTTGTAAGTAGACCGTCCTTTTAATTCCATTTTAACGAGTCTAAAAAGAAAAACTCGGCAATCTTTTCATATTTTACGAGTCAGAAAAGAGCTTAAAGAGGACTCCTACGTGTTTTTTGTTGAAAATGACCAATTTTGCCTGAATACCCAATATTCTGCACAAAAACCGCAAAAATTACACATATCTGTTTTAAAAATAATAAAAATGCACCAAAAGTGACCTTTTCAAAGTAAAAAAATAAATAAATTTAATTTATTTATTCAAAAAATCTTATAAAAAGGGATTTTACAAGTTCATTTTCACCGTTTGGATTTGGAGTAAAAAGTAAGAGCTTTTGGTAAGAAAAATTCCTGTGGAGATTGTGAAAAATCCAACCACTGTAATCAAGAACCGTCTTCTCCAGGTAATCCAGATTGTCCTTGACTTGCATTTCATCCATTTGAAGTTTTATTTTAGGCTTTAAAAATTGATTTTTAGAGGAAAATTAGGGCAAAAAATCGCCCGCGGTAGTTGCACAAGGGTGCCATGTGGCCCCTGCGCACCCCGATGTTTTTGTGTACAGAGAAAAGTCGGGGTTCCGCACCTGTCCTTAAGGAGAAGTGCACACCTACGCATTGTCTCTAAAAGGATGGGTGCGAACCCCACAAAACGCGGATTTTAAACCCTAAATTCCTCATTTTTTCCCCATAGATTTTGAAATGAAATGTTCTAAACCACCTATTTTGCAATGTAGGTACACAAGATGCTTGTTTGGTAGGAAAGAGAGCACGAGGATGTGGATCAAGCTGCATTACTCCATCCACCTTCATTACAGGAATTGAGAGCATGCGGGCTATTCAAATTTTGGACCATACCTGGCATGAGGGCACAGGTAGAATTTCTACAATGGCTGGTGAATAGGTGGAGCATGCAGGACCAGTGCTTCATTATTGGTGGCAACCGGCTCAAAATCGATCCAGATGACATATAATTTTTGACTGGCTTGCCCAAGAGAGGCAAGGAATTATCTCTATTCGGATCTAGGCCAAGTAGCCAATCTGTCGCTAGTCTCCGACTAGAGTTCTGTAATGAAGAAACTCCGGAAAAACGGATAGATGTTAAAACCATCTCCTGTCCTAAACTAAAGGTGATCACCTTTACTATTACCAAACTTTGCAGGAGTGCAACATTGCATCTAGCTACAGGTTCCCAGATGCGCATGGCAGTAGACTGCTTCTGAGGCACCATCTTCAACTGGTGCAATGTTGTATTGGCCAATGTGAAGGGCCAATTGACTAGGGTAAAGAATGGACAACTAAAGAAATTTGGATACGATTATTTAGTTGTCATGGCCCGCCATCCTGAGGAGGGTACCGAGGTTGTTCGATTCACACTAGAGTATTTTCGTTGGTTAGAGAACCAACTATTTGTGATTCAGTATTTTCCATATGCTGGGATAGATTATCGTGGTGATCCCGACATGGCTCTTCCACCAAGAGAGCAATGGGATGATAGAGGTAAAATTGTTTTCAACATTTAATTATATATATATATATATATATATATATATATATATTGTTTTTAAAACGTCCCAAAACTAATAGTAAAAGGTTTTAAATGCAGATGTGGGTCCACGACGACCAACCACTCTCCAGCCCTATGATCGAAGACAACCAGCTGCTGCACCACCGGCCCCATAGGACCAATCAGCAGAGACCTTGGCCGAATTGGAGGGCCATCTAGAGCACTTGACTGCAGATATTCCAGAGACCAGCATAGATGACATTCCTCTTAGACTTTAGCACTATGTGATCGGGGTCCCAGGACCTTTTAGGAGGTTCCTTTGTAGGGTGGCTCGAGCAGTGGTGTCTTATTGTGATCATCACCATTGATAGGATGATTGCCTTGTAGACTCATTTTTGGACTTTTTATACTATCTTTTTTGCTGATCATAAGGTGTTTTTCAACCTATGATCGAGGACGATGTACATTTTGACACACTCCTATGCTATACTATATTACTGTTTTTGGTTATCTTGCAAAACATGTTATGGGATGTTTTTAAATTTACTGTTTGATTTAATGCAAATGTCTATTTAACATTCGAGAAGCAATTGCATCTACTAATGTATTTAAATATCTTGGAATGTGCTGATATTCTATCTAATAAAATTCTCGTTCCAAGAAACGGACTCTCAAAAATAATCATAATAACACTGGATTTCTGATGGCATAAACTCGATTAAGCTGTAATACAAAGAGTTCTGAATCTAAATTAACAATCAAACTCTGAATTCCAAATGAAATGGATTCAGATAATAACTCAATCACTGCACTATATTCTGCAACGTTGTTCGTTGTTTGACCGAGGCTTACCCCATGCATATATACTAACTCGTCAGAGGGCGAATAGATAACCCAAGCTGCAGAAGATATGTTCCATGTACTACGACAAGCGTCATCAGCAAAACCGATGTATGTTTGGAGAGGTGTTGACATCTGCAATATCAAGAGTAAAATCAAGATAAGCAGGAATAATAATGAAAAATACTCTCTGAAGTAAAGCACACAGTCCTAATCTAAAAGCACAGCAAACTTAGAAAGAAACTAGTCTAAAAAATCTCCACACTAATCTTTTAAGCATAATATCGCTTTAGATAAAGCCCATTCCTAGGTTTACCTAAAGAGACACCATCAAAATCTTCTAACTCATAGGCCCCTTTTGCCAGCTTTCAATTGACAATATACGAACCATGCCACATCGGTACGAATTTGCTAGCCCCTAGCTTATCGATTGCTTCTGAAATTGCGGGGTGTAACATTCCGATCATACTGAGCTTTAATCCGTTTGGCATGAGTTTCGACAGCTAATGCAGCATTACGTCAATTCTCATCTAATTGAGCTAAGTATAATAAACGTTTTTCCTTTTCAGAAGTGGCTAGTAATAATTGCATGATAATTTGTAATGACGAGATTTCGCATTCAATGGGTAATACTGCCTCTAAACCGTAAACCAGTTGAAAAGGAGTAAAACCTGTTAATGTTTTGACTGAGGTTCACTACGCCCAAAGCACTGAAAATAACATGTTATGCCAATTCGACCTATGAATCCCAATGATTTGTCGGATCATGGTGACTAAAACTTTGTTGATTGCTTCAACGAGACCATTTTCCTGTGGGTAATATTGAGTGGAACTATTGTGACACAAGCCAAGTTGGTATGTAAGTTCAGTCATCAGGCCAGCGCCCAAAATCTTTTGGGCTGTGGCATACCCAGACATATGACCGCCACATGCTCCAGAGTGACAATCATTAAGAACCTTTTCAGCCTCGTCATGAGTAAGACAACGACAAAAAACATAATCCAACCCACGACGATAAATAGTATCTCCAATAATAGTGTAAGGTTGGGATTGGAAATGGATTTTCCGGCGCTGAGATCGTGAAATGTCTGGCCGAAAAGATTGGGTCTGGAGATAGAGAATGATATCTCCATACCACGGATCAACAGTGTTGATAAGGAACAAGGAGTCATCCGCAATGGGTTCTTCTTCCACATGTTCGGTATCAACACGAGGGAAGTCACACATCAATTCCACAAAAACCAAAGACTTCTTTGACTTGGCCTTCTCAAATTTCAAGTCAAATTCCTGCAGGATGAAAATCCATTTGGAATACTTGCCCCCTAGAAATTGTTTAGCCAAAATGTATTGCATAGGGTTACAGTCTGAAATGACCGTGGTTTGCGTAACAAAATGTAATGACGAAATCAGTAAATAGCTTGGACTGCAGCTAAGGCCAGTTTCTCCACATGTGAATATTTTAACTCAGTCGGAGTTAGAGTCTGACTAAGATAATAAATCACATGTTCACTTTCAAATTCATCCTGTTGAACTAAAACCATCCCAATGGTGGAATGGGAAGCAGCGAGGTACAAGAAGTAATCCTGGTTGTAGTTGGGAGGATGCAATAACGGCGCATGGGTCAACGCTTGTTTAAGTGCATCGAAATATTTGTCAGCTATCTCGTCCCAAAAGAACGTAGTATTCTGTTTCAACAACCGGGTGAAACCTTTTGTAATCTCGGCATAGTTAGGAATGAAACGACGTAAAAAGTTTGCTTTCCCTTGCAAACTATGGTGTAGATGAAGAGTCGAAGGAGGTGGTAACTTGACTATGGCTTTGACCTTCGAAGGATCGATACGAATGCTGGCTTTGGATACAACAAATCCCAGTAAATGACCCATTACTATACATAAAACACACTTGCGCGGATTCAGCCTAATTCGATAATGCCTACATCTCACGAAAATTTCTCGTAAATGAGTGAGATGGTTGGCTCTTCATAAAGAATGGGCTCGTAAATCATCAAGATAAGACTGCACAATGTGCTTGATGTCATGAAACACATAAGACATAACCCTTTGAAAAGTTGCTCTGGCGTTCTTCAATCAAAAGGGTAACTTGCAATAAGCAAATGTCCCCCATGGATAGATGAATGTCTTTTTTGGTTGATGAGTAGGTAGAATGTTAATTTGATTGTAACCGAAAAAACCATCCATAAAGGAGAAAATTTCACTGCCGGCACAATCATCGATAATTTGATCGATATAGGGTGTGGGATAATTGTCCTTGGGACAAGCATAATTAATATCCCTATAGTCAATACATATTCTTATTATCCCTTGTTTTTTAGTAACTGGAACAATATTCGATACCCAATCCGTCAAAGGAATTGGATAAATGAAATCTGCTTTAAGTAATTTCTCAACTTCTGTTTTGATGGCAGCAGCTTTTCGTGGGTGTATCTAATGCAAACGTTGCCGGACGGGTTTAGCATCCGGGTAGGTTTTGATCTCATGAACAACGATTGAAGGATCAATTCCTGGAATTTCCTCATAGGACCAGGCAAACACGTAAGAAATTCTTGAAATAGGGCTTTATATGTGTTGACTTCAATGCCCATACAAGAAGAACCTATGTGAATGTTTTCAACAATCCCAAGTTTGACTGAAATGTCGATAGGAACCGTTCGAGAAATATTGGCTAAATTTTGTTCAGAATCAGGATGTTTCAATGGATTCTGCGGTTCTTTGACATATTCAACGGTAAAAATAGATGAAAAATCATTTTCAAAATGATCAATATCAGGTAAAAACAAAGATCAATGATGAAGATCTTCTCATGGTAACGCATCTATAGACAACAGTTCCCAAATTTGTTCATTGGAATGAACGGTTTCAGAAAAAGTTGTTGAATTTGAGGTTGAGATTGAAAGTGGTTCTCCATGGATCTCATTCACTAGATAAATATTGGTTGAAGTTGAGTCGGAAAACGAATGTACCCCTTGATAAGCAACTTCAAAGGGACTTAAAGGCATGGCATCACCAAGAGAGTCCACCTCGGAATCGAATGGAACGATCCAAGGATCATCAAGAACAATGGATTCTGACGCAATCATATGAATAATCATGAAAGGAGATGGTATGTTGGGAGGAGGAATGAAAAAGTTCCGAGTAAACCTGAATCTTTAACTAATCCTACCTCGACATCCTTATAAGGGGTTGCAGTTTTACCAACATGTTGAATACTCTCAGCAGAGGATGGGTCGGACGAAAAGTAAGTTAACTGATCTATTGTAACGATCTTTCCATTATGTGGAAACTTAATAAGCTGAAAGACCGATGAAACAATAGCAGTCATGGTGTAAGACCAGCTACGACCCAAAAGAAGGTTGTAATCTAGAGGGGCATCAACCACCTCCTCATCTAGATTAACAATTTTTCTTTCTACCCCTATAGGTAAGTCCTATAAAATGCCATAAGGATGAAACCCTCGCCCATCAAAGGCCTTCAGAATCGTCGGGGATTAATTAAGTGTAGGAGAACCAAGGGTTTTCCAACACTGTATCGACATAATACACGTTGAAGCTCCCTCATCAATCACAGTCCTAAAGCAAGGTCTGTTTTTGACTAACACTGGAATCTGGAAAGCCATTTGATGGGGTAAACGAGGTGTACTATTTTCTAAATTGAAGACTATAAGTTTTGAGTCCTGAAGATCAATAGCTTCTATAGCCGACAATAGCATTTTACGCTGTGCTAGATAAGATTGTAGCACCTCCAAAGCCGACATTGCTGAAGGGGAAACAGCTAAATCTTCAACAATGTTATAGTTCTGAGCAACTCTCGCATGTGGATTGAAAGCTGACTTTTGAAGTATACCCTTAGCGGGCGGTTTGATTACTAAGTCGAGATTTGGTTTCTCAATCTGTAGCAGATCGAGACCAGATGGAGCTGAGGTTGATGGATTGGAATTGGAAGATTCTGCTTCCTTACCACCAATAGGACTCTTACTTCCATAATCTTGCAATCGTGTCGCAATCCTTACATGTGACATCATCATTATGGGCTCTTCCGAGGCACTAGAGGAAGAACCTATCATCTTACTATCTTGACTTGGAAAAGGATCCTTCAAAACAGCAGGTGTTTGCGAACCTTTGACGATTTTCGCAACCTCGGCACAATGTGGACAATCTCTTGTAAAATGCTCCTCATCGCAGATGAGACAAGGATAGCGAGCTTTACGTTTCTCGTCAGTAGATTCAGGTTTATTGGATTTCTCCTTTGAGTTTTTCTTATTCTTCTTCTTGCCTTTCTTCTTACCCTTAGATTTTGATTTGGCCATAGAAGATTCTATGACATGAACATCGACATAAATTTTAGTTGAAGACTCTCCCTTTGGGGAATCTGGTAAAGTTATAATAGGAGAAGAATTCTTGGAGGATTTCTTCTTACTCTTGGTATTAACAGTACCAATCATACCGTCAGCGGCATGAGACCCTGAGGGAGGTGCAGTTATTTGATTTTGTTTCGGAAGGTAGGGGATTTTCTCATGTAAAGTACCTGACTACATATAAACTAAGTCAAGGTACTGAGCTTGAGCAATTACTTGCTCTTCGGTAACTACTCCTACCTTGGCTACATCTTCAGTTATTTTAGGTAATAAGGATTTTACAAACCATTTTGCCAAAATTTGGTCTGGGATAAAAACTTTCACTAAATGATGTCGACTTCACCATTAATAATTCCGTTCCATTGTCATATCGGACTGGCAGTTGAAAATGTGTAAGGAAGGAAGTGGCTAATTGACTAAAATTGTAAAAAGAGCCTCATGGCAACTCAATGTACCACTTGGCTGCAAGGCCAATCAAAGTGCGTTGAAAAAGAAGAAGACGAATTGAATCATCTATAATGGAATTCGATGCACACCAGAGATGGTAAGTCATCACATGATTAGACGGATCTTCTCCTGACTTCCCCTCAAACTTTGGTATATCACTGGGCAACTTATTCGACATTGGCGGCCAAAACGAAAGATAATTAATGGGATCGTTCGAAAGGCGTGACAAGTCAGGCAAATCCAAATTTTCTATAAACGGTAACTGACGGTTCAGATCCCGAAAACTTGGGCTCATAAGACCAGCCCCAGGAGGAGGATATCCAGGATAACTTGGTATCAGATTTTCATTTGGGATATTATATCCTCCTGGAAAACTAGGATTAACCAGACCATACTGGGGTTGTTGAGGTTGTTGATAAGTATACCTAGGGTACGATTGATACTGATAAGTCAGGTTCTGCACAACAGGGCTGAATTGGTACTACCACTAGTATGGTTGATAGGTAAATTGGGGTTGACTTGTGACAACCGTACTAGGCCCAGGTTATCCTACAAGCATCGCAACCGGAGTCTAGATTGTAGGTTTGTATTGAGGTAAAGAGGCATGAGGAGTTGATACAAGCGCAATAAAAACTAGAGTTGCTGATACTCCAGAAATAGGTGGAGTGGATTGAACAGAGGTCGCAGTAGTTGCAGTAGACGTTAGGGACAGAGTTCGAGGTGAACTAGGCCTAGACTCATGAGCTACCCCAGGTGTAAAAGTTTGAGTAGTAGGCTAGACAGGTTGCTGGGGTGAACCAGAAATAAAAGACTGTCCAGATTGAGATGACAAATGCACACTGGGTTGCGGAGTCTGTTGATTCCACACCATGTTCACTACGGGGTATGGGCCCATAATAGGTTGAGCATATTGAGGACCAAAACTAGGTTGAGTGTAAGGTTGATAATTATACGGTACATTTCCCAGTCCTTGAACAAATGATTGACCTGAAGGTGTTTGGAAACCTTGAGGTTAGTATTGACCTTGAGGTTGGTACTGACCTTGAGGTTGGTACTGACCTTGCGATTGGTACTGACCTTGAGGCTGGTACTGACCTTGAGGCACATATTGATAATGGGGTTGACCTTGAGGTACATATTGGTACTGGGGTTGACCTTGAGGAAAATACTATCCCGTAGGGATATACTGTCCTTGAGGTTACCCCCTAGGCAATAATGGACTACCTTGAGGTTGCCCCCCAGATGGCATTTGAGTACCTTGTGGCTCCCCCCCAGACGGTATTGAACTACCTTGAGGTTGCGGATTAGGAGTAGTACCAAACATCATAAGAATATCTTCGACACTTAACGGATTAGTTCCGCTATTACCAGGAGATACTACATATTCGATGGGTTGAGGAGATGCTCCTGAAAGCGTACCAGATAAAGACTAATACCTAGGAGGAACAGAAGGACCGCCATGTAAAAATGTTTTTGGCGTCTAAGAAAACAAGGATGACTATCTCGACATATTCAAAGGAGGATAATAACCTCTGGGTGTTGGATGAAAAGGAAATCGAGGTGGTGAAGACGCGAGACCTAGATTTTCTAAAAAATTGGTCAACAAAATATACCAAGCGCCGCCTCTAATGGGACTGTAGAAAATGGATTCACGCTCCCTAAGTTCGATAGTTGGTTGATTTTCAAGGATGCTTATACCTTTGTTCGAACTCGAACTTACAATTTCTTCTATGGAAATGAGTCCAGAGGGAAGATTCTGGGTAATGCTATTTTCTACCCTGGGTGAACTAGGACCACTAGAAGCGGGAGAAGAAAATCCCGAAGATGGAGTAGCAGCAGGTTCAGTCTTAGGTTCAGATATTTCAGGTTCTTCGGCTAATGAACTAGTAGGAGTGATACTACCAGTAACCTTGGAAAATGAAATTGTTTCAGAAATATGTTCTGTTGCTTGAACTATATGATCATGATGTATGATTAACGAAGGCTCTCCAGTCTCCGGTGACCAAACTCTACTTTCACTAGGTGTGACAAGAGCTTGTAGTCCTTCAAGTTGACTTGGTGTAAATTCGGGAGGCTGCCCCTGAAGTCGACGGGATTGTCTCGGTAATTCAGCCACGATTAATTATTTAATTACTTCACATGAAAACAAAGAAAATCTCAAGAAAACCACCTAAAGTCTCTAAAGAACCAAACAATTTGAAGCACACGCTTGATAAGTCTAGGAGATCAAACCTCACATGAACAGTGTCTTTCCGGATCGAAAACACTAGTTGGTGATGAAATCCAACGTCGCAAAATTCAATACAGAAATGGCGGTTGGAACAGTTACCCCGACAACCTGCTTAATGAAACAGGCTGGCACAAGTTTCTCCACTATAACCTTCTCGAGTGAAGATAACCCCCCAGAGAGTCCAAGTGAGTCTAGTCGACGTCTTCTCCAGGTACAGTGGGATCTTCCCTCCATCATCACCTAGGAAAGAATCCTAAAGATTATGGCCACTAAGGTCACCAACGGAAACAAATATACCTAGGCGAACAGTCTACAATTCGATACGCACGCAAGGGTAGAGTAACAAGCTCAATCCCCTTGAAGGCTCTTTGACATAATCCAAGGTTTACCAGCAAGTGACCCGAGGCTCCTCGACAATGGTCAATCCAAGGTTTACCGTTTTTAATACGTGAATATCTTCTATCGTTCCCAATGAGGAAGGATTGATTCCCACACCAGTTTGGATATGATCTCGTGCTTCTCCTTTAAGAGGAGCTTTCCCAGAGCATAGATGTAACAATTCGATTTTCTCCCTACTGCAAGATCAACTACTTGTTTGTTTAAACTATCTTGGAGAGTTAATTACTCCCTACTCCAAGATACTAGCCTAAGATATGTAGGTGAAAAGAGCCATAGAAAATAAAAAGATTGCTAGATGGATTTTAATTAAGCGTTAATTTTATTGTTTGTTTCTTAAGTCAATGGGTGCGGATATGAAACTTTATGGTGTGAAGACTTGACTCCAAAACACTAAAAAATGCACCTAAGATGGTAACAATTCCTTTTCCTTTTCAATGAATTTCTAGCTAAGGAAGATTTGAAAATGCAATGCTTTGAAAATCAAATCTTTCTCTTAACATACAACTGAAAGGAAAACTTTTTGTCTTTTCAAAGAACTTAAAAAAAGAGACTACTAATCATGCTCACGGAAAGTCCCTTTGCTTTCCAACAATCAAGAACTAAAATAATAAACAATTATTTTAAGAGAGCTTCTAAGATTTCTAGAAAAACTTTAAAAAACTATTGAAAACAAATTTTTCAACAAGCTTCTATAATTTCTATGAAAAACTCAAAACTATAATCTAATCTTGAGATCTAAATGAAAAATGGATTGAAAATAAACTTGAAATGTTTTTGAGGATGCTTAACTTAGTCTTTCAGCTAACTAAGATCAATTTGTTCAGTTCAACAAACTAATCACAAACATCCAGTTATGTTTTAGTAAAAAATGAAATTCAAAACTTTCAATCAAGTTTAATCAAAGTTTTGCAAAAGAGAAAAATGGGATCTATCTCTCCTCAAGGATAGATTTCATGATCTAGTCAAACTCAACAAGAAGACCAGAGCGACCAGGGTGATCTAAGGCTCTAAGGATTCTGATCTCTGAGCTACTATGAAGACCAAGCAAAAATCAATCCAACTGGAAAAACTTCTAGAAAATCACTTCAAACGAGCATGCCAATGAAAACTAACTCACAAGGAACTTTTGTCAAGACAAGTGCAGGTCTGGGCATAAACTAAAAGCTATGGACAAAAACTAAACCTAATTGGGCAGATGGATCTTAGATTTTTCAAAATTTTTACACGGTTCGCAAGCCCCCAGTAGAACCAAGTGCGGTGTCGCTTCGTGTTACACTGTAATAGTGCAGAGAGGTCCACACTGTACCTAACACAAAAGGTGCGGTCCTCTTCCAAAATTTCGAAAAATAAAAATCAAACTAGGATCTAACAAGTACCCAAACTCACACACATCAAGGCAAAATTAGAAACCAAAACTCAAGTTTCTCAAGTCAAAGCAAAGACAAATAAAAAACCAAACCAAACCAAACCAATCTCCAATGAAGTCGCCAATTTGTTGGCCGGATAAATTGTTCTTGCGGAAAAGACTGATCTCCCTAGTATCGAATGATATCTAGCAACAAAGAGCACAAGAAAATCTACTTTTCTCTAAACATGTTTCAATTCATAAATGAAAACTAAGAGGTGTAAAAGACCCTACCTCGGTCCAACGCTTGTTTGTGGAAGTTTTATTCCAACAGCTTCAAGCAGTTCCTTTTCAATAACCTGCATACACAAACAAACACACATCAAAGAACACCTGCATAGATATTATAATGAAACATGTTCATTATGAAGATCAAGGAGCTCATAAAATAAAGCATTAGAGATAGTTCATCGAGAAAAACAAACTTGATTGTATTAACTTTATGAATAAAAGAAACTTACAACCTTTTCCTTGATGTTGCACAAGTTCTTTCCAAGGTCCAGCAGGAGTCTCCTCTACTTTGACAAGCCTCACTCACTTCCCAAATGACATGAAAGGTATGTGATCTCTCCTCTCACAAGCTCAAAAAAGAAGTATAATTTCCAGTAGCATTTACCCTCAAGAATCTTTAGCTTTCAACCCCCCCATAACCAGCCCAATGCCTGAATTTATAGTGCAAATGGAGGAAGTTGCAGGTCCACCATTGAAGGGATAAGTTCCTCCTTCAATGGGATAAGCACCTCATATCATGGAGTTAGCTCCCTTAGTTATCGAATGGATGAACCAAGGTGGAGCGGACTTGCCAGCGTAATATTCCTTCTAGAAGTGTCTAGAAGTGACCCAAGATGAGTTTTTAAGAATGAACTCACACCTTTTTAACTTTTACAGGGGTTCGCACCCATTACTCAACAGGCAGAGTGGTCAGGTTCGCAGGAAACATGACCATTGGGTGCGGCACCGCAGGCAATGCTAAGAGAAAGTGCGTAACCAAGATTTGAGATAAATTTAAGGTCTTTCTCCCATTTTCAAGGCTTTACATGAAGAGCTGAGGCTGAATACTTGCAAAGGAGGTATGTATGAGTGTTCATGGACTCACACAAACTGTAGAAAATCATGGTGACAATTTTTTGTGTAACACATCCAACAAATTAGCCAATTCATCCTGTATGAGGGGTTCAAGTGACAGATGGAATGTTTTTGAGTTTATGCTGAAACGGCTTGATCCCTTCTTTGATTGGAATGGCATGTTGGATTATTCGCATGTCATATGTTTTGAAATCATTGTATGTCCATGTGAATACATCACGGTACTATTTGAATAGGAAGAAAAATGCTTGCCACTCCTCTAGCATGCAACATGTACCGAGATTTACAAACTTCAGATATTTTTCTATTCCCAAGTTGACCTATTTGTGCATCAATTTGGAACTATGGGTTTTGGTGTTCTTAGGCCCTTTGAAGCGGTTTTGCAAGTCATAGGGTTTTTGAAGAGACACCACACCCTTGGGGATGGGGTTTACTTTATTGTCATCGAGTGTATCTTACAAAGACTTCTCATGCACGTCTTCATCTATGGTTGCGTCTTTGAAAACATCATCATTAGCCATAGAGTGCAGTATCTATTCATCATCATCAAAAACGTGCAAATTATTATGTTGTTAGGGATGGATGGCTTATACAAAATCTCAATAGTAAATCTATCCCTAAGTGGTGTCATCCTAACAGATGCATTTGCTAGAGCATTTGCAGCTACATTGTACATTCTTGGTACAAATATGATATTAAAAGCTTGAAAATCAGAAATAAGTCACCATACCTCTTACTGGTAACAATCTCTTAATCACCTACCACTTAAAGCATAGTTAAAAAAATATTAAGGCTGGGGGCTTTGTGCGAACCCAATATTAGTGTGTTATATTTAGCAGTGTTGTTTGTGCACTCGAACTCCAATCAGCTTAAGACTAAATTCTTTCTTTTCCTTGTGTCAATCAAAACACACCCGAATCTAGAGCAATCCTATGCCTTTGATCCATAAAAATACAAGCTCCAAAAACAATCTGTATAGGGACCACTTGTCACGCTGGTACTACTTACACCACTGCTACTACTATTACAAAGTATGGTACAAGTTTTATTTTCACCAGTTGGGCAAGGAAGGAAACCCAACTGTGTATCTAGTGGGGTGGGGCTCGGCTGTGCAAGATATCACCCTAGATGCATTTCTAGAAAGAAATTGCTGAACAAAAGTTATGCGAAAGCCAACAGTTCATTCGAACCATCGAAGGGAGTAATGTTGTGCTTCATATACCTCTCGGACAACACTTGAATTTGGTTTCTTCTGCTTTGATATGGAAGCCATAAATGTGATTAGTCTATAGAAAAATATCCTTGCAACTTGCTGGACCAATGTCTACTAAGAAGTAAGCCATATTCTTTCGGTATCTCTACTATCACAATGTTGATGCACTGGTGAACTCATCTGTCAGAAGATAACTGGATGATCACATCTCAGAGTTCACTAATGGATGGTACACATGTTTGATCAACTTGGATGATCTCTATGTTTGTGCTGCTCCATTGTGCATTGATCCTTTTAGCAATGGAGAGTGGCATGACATTGAGTGATGCGCTAGAGTCAACCAAACAGTTGTGGACATTGAAGTTGAAAATTTCGAAAGATAACAAAAATGGTGGGCATAGTGAGTTTTCTTCTTCTCTACGAAGCATATTGAGTGTTGATGCGAGTGATTCGGGAGACTTACTTGATCCATTTTTGGAAGAGGCAACATTGTCTGTGGAGGTTTTCTCCATTGCGCACAAAAAAATATCCCGTTGACCCGTGAGTTTGGTGACTTCGTATAGAGAGATGTTCATATGGATCTTCTTCATGTATTCAACAATATTGTAGTCCAAAGCGGGAAGGCTCATCGAGTTGTCCAGGGGAAGACTTGTGCTTGTGTTGTTCGGTGGAGTGTTTAGAAGTGAGTTGCTCATGGACATATATTTTGTTGGAGTTGTCTTCCCCAAATTGTTTTGTGTTTTCTGTGTTGAGGGTACTGATGGGTCAAATTTTCTGAACATTTGCTTGAATATCTCTTTCGGTACATCAATCAAAGTAGGAGCTCCTTGATTTCTTAAGTTATATCGACTATTTTGTTTTGGGGCATCCTCGTCGGTGATTGTCTTCTTCTGGGCAACGTTTAGACACTCATACATGTTGACCACATGCCCAGAACTGAGAGCTTCATCAGATGCAACATCCACTTCATCTTCTTCATCTTCTGGTTGAACCTGCTCACTAGCATTAAGATGACCGTTAATTATTGAAGCCACAGATACCACAACTTGGTTCCAATCTGTACAAGTCTTCTCTAAGTGTAGCGCTTGGTGGAAATTATAGAATTTATCCTTACCAGGCTATTCTGCTTGGAAAACAACATTTGAAATCTGCGCAGATTTAACCGAGTGACTACTGCTACCACCTGATGTCCCACTCTTTCTGCATGTAGAACTAGAAGGTCTGCTACTCACTGTTGTCTCATATGTCCATTACTTAAGTTTTTCTACTTCAGTTGTGAAGGAATTAAGGAGACGAGTAAGGGTCTCAATTTCACTTGTTTATTTTTCCTTCACCTTACTCACAACAACCTGGGACTTCTTGCCTATGTATTTGGAATCCTTCATTGATTCATCATCCATAATGAGTCCAATCGTGCGCAGCTTGTTCTCCACATCAATTGCCTCTTGGAAATTTTTGGACAACATTAGTTTCGCAGCTCACTTGATGAACTGTGCAATGTTGGTCAACAGTGTAGATGTCTAGTAGTCGATTGTGATGGAGTCATGAGGTTTAGTAAATGTCGTGAACTTGTTCAGGATATGGTTAAAACTCTGGTTGAAGTCTTTCAATCTCTCTTTCGGATCCATCTTAAGGCTATCCAACTCTTTCAACAACATGGTGGGGGTTTTTCCATCAACAATTTTTTCAAGGGAAATTCTATTGAATATCCCCCAGTTATAAATGGAATTGACAGGAAGGTTGTGATACCATACAACTACTCAGCCATCCAAGGTACATGTAAAGATTCTACATGCAACATCATCATAACATAATTTGAGTGTCTGTAGATGTAGGTAGAATGTGTCTAGATGGTCTTCCGACTTCACTACTCTATCAGGGTCATATTTCATTAACAACTTCTCTGTGTGCCTTGGCATCTTTTTCAAGGCACCATCGAGTGCCAATGGGCCTTGGATCATCCATTCCAAATTTTGATCAGCCATGTCTTCTTCTTCTTCGTACTCCTCTTCTTCTGAATAAGATAGTTCAACCTCTAAATTTGTTGATTTATTTCTGCCTTTGCCTCCTCCACTACCTTCCCCTCCGTTACCTCTACTAGAACCTGAGCCGAAGAGTGTGTTGTTAACTTCTTTTCCTTGTAATAAAACATGAGATTCCTCTTCATTCTCAATAGCTTCAGCTAGCTCTTCAAGAGTGGAAAGGATTACTTCTTCAATAGACAAGACTACCACTCAAGTGGGTGTAGTGTTTTGCTTCCTTTGTGAACAGGGAAGGTTATGTACTCCTGGGATAAGTCCAAAAAATTTGGAAAACTGATGGGTGATGGGACGGACTGAGCGAAGGTGATGATATGAGATTTCTTGTTCTAGTCTGGGAGGCAAGGAGTAACCAACTTCAGAGTTGTGCATGGGAGAGAGGGAGTCCACGTTACTACCTTGACTAGATGATATATGTGTAGGGTTGAGGGAAAATTCAGCCATAAACAACTGGCATCCCTCCTTCTAGCTCAAAAAATGTTAACAGTGTTGGACCTGCCAACCTTAAGGGATCCCCCTGGTATGAAATCACAACTAGACCTCACAGCACTTGGTGTAGGAGTCTCATCTGGTACAATGGCCTAGTTTCCATTACCTTAGATATTTTCCTTAGATCTTACTATTTAGGACATGAGAGTGTTATGCTTGTAACTTCAAGAAAGCGAGGTGAGTATGCCTAGTGAGTGCATAATGTAACTCTGTGTCCAAGTTCTCTTACTATCAAAAGGGGGAGGTAAGGTGAGCCTTTTGATGAGAGTAAATTTTCCCAACCTAGGGAGAAACACATGTAAACAAAAAGAAGGGTTTGTCCGACATACAGTGGATGCAGCAGTTGTGAAAAACCAAATCTCAAGGGAAAACACATACACCATGCAGCAAAATAATCCACACGGGGATGACAGTCGTTAAAACCAAGACATACATGAAGATGGTCTATCTAATGTCTAGTGGAGTAGTCCACATGGACGAGAAAACAATGATAAATAATACAACACACCTTCAACAATACAAGTACTAAAATAACCGAAGTAGTTCAACTATCTTAGTACACATTAAGAAAACATGCATTACAAACGTTTAAATAATAGTCTTACAAATGGATACAAAACATGCGTGAAAACATGCTGGCCTAAGACAGGCTTCTAAATTAAGAAAAACATCCAAGACACATAT
Source organism: Pinus taeda (assembly GCA_000404065.3). Lineage (NCBI taxonomy): Eukaryota > Viridiplantae > Streptophyta > Pinopsida > Pinales > Pinaceae > Pinus > Pinus taeda. Next base: position 81,829 of record APFE031347334.1, read on the forward strand.
GTACACAATACATCACTAGTCCCAGAAGTGGGACATACGAGCCACTCCTCACTCCTCAAAGAGAAAATTATAGACTCTCAAGGCTATGTGGGAGGAGCCAAGGTGAAAAGTCTTTTTCTCATACAATGAGGAGGTATATATAGCCAAGGGATTATAATTGACCCTTGTGACTCTTCGACTTCCCTCATGACTATTTGACTTCTTATGAATTTTTTATTTTTCATGACTCTTCGATTTCATATGTGGGTCT
>APFE031347349.1:12590-26769 GCA_000404065.3 Pinus taeda
AAATTGAAACTTTTGAATCAAGTTCAATTATTTAAATTGATAGTTATTTTCCACTTTTAACAAAAAAAAAATAACATTTTTACTCAACATAAGTAATTAGAAAAGTATCATTTTAAATGCTCCATATTTAATATTTGAGACTATTTTACAATGAAGTGTAAAAATAAATTATTAGTTTAATGAGGTTGCAAATTTGCCAAGAAAGTAATGGAAATTCTGTTAGGATTTTATTAAAATTTGGTGATTGTTTTTGGAAATCCAGAGTACATGTTAAGTTCCAAGATTTTAAATATCCCATAGATTTTTGCTATGCTGAATCTATTTCCACCATCAAAAATAAGATTCAAAACTTAAATTACTTGTCATAGGTTTAGACACGAAAAGCTTAAATAACTAGCTAAGGATGGACATCTTATCAAACCTCAGGGAGTGGTTTTGCTCTCTACTAGGGGGATGAGACATGCTAAAATATTGAGTCAGCTAAGGGCTGGTGTGCAATCCTTTGTGACTTTGACCCCTTCAATGCGCGTGGATGGCAGCTCCTCAAACCATAGGGCAAACCTCCAGAATCACAAACATCTTGATAAACAAAAGTACGATTTTAAAATAAAAACAAATAATAATGTTAATATATTTTAAGCATGTTATGATTTTAAAATTAATACATTTTTGTTAAATTTAAAAGTGAAAATTTTGAATCCAATCCAATTATACATTTTTGTTAAATTTAAAATTGAAACTTTTGAATCAAGTTCAATTATTTAAATTGATAGTTATTTTCCACTTTTAACAAAAAAAAATAGCAGTTTTACTCAATATAAGTAATTAGAAAAGTATCATTTTAAATGTCCTATATTTAATATTTGAGACTATTTTACAATAAAGTGTAAAAATAAATTATTAGTTTAATGAGGTTGCAAATTTGCCAAGAAAATAATGGAAATTCTGTTAGGATTTTAGTAAAATTTGGTGATTGTTTTTGGAAATCCAAGATACATGTTAAGCTTCAAAATTTTAAGTATCCCGTAAATTATGGCCGGTGCTAAATCTATTTCCACCACCAAAAATAAAATTCAAACAACCATACTAAAAAAATTACACATTTTAGATCTTAACAAATTTAATTTGCTACCTTTATAAACAATGCCACAAACAGATAACTCCATCACAAAGTGAATTTGAAATTCCAATGCATCCACGCCTTTTTCATCTCTTGTGAATACAGCTCTAGGAAACGTTATCCGCAGTCGGTAAAGTGATATTCCTTCATTACGTAAACTTAGTGGAATACGACCTGTGTATATGATATATATAGAAGTTCTCCTCTGAACATACCGCTAAAGAAATATATATTTTAGATTGTTAAAACTAAGTATTTAGTCATTTTTTTAAAGATTTCTATTTTATTAATTAAAAATTTTAGATTTTTTTTTATAGTTTATGGTTTATGTTTATTTAATTTTTAATTTTTAATTTTTAAATTGTATTGATGTTTGAAAATAAATAAAAAAGTCTAAAAATATTGTGAAATTCTAGTAAAAGATAAATAACAAATCTAGGTTATTTTTTGTAAGCTAATCATGGTATTTTTCATATTAATTCCAATTGAAGCGTGTATAGACATACACTGGCTTCAACTCGCCCCGAAGGGAAACCGGGTCTGTTGGCCACCTTAGGTTTTTAAATGCCATCCAAAAACAGAGTATACTGAGTCTACTTGTCCATGCTAAATATATTAAACCCGCTCCGAAGGGAAACCGGGTTTGTTGGCCACCTTAGGTTTTTAAATGCCATCCAAAAACAAAATATACTGAGTCTACTTGTCCATGCTAAATATACTGAGCATTCACAGAGGCTATCACTATTTCCTATCTGCATTATAAACTAATGAAAGGAGAGCAAGCTCTCAACATGCTAACTAAGGAGACTTTATACATAACTTGACAAATCAGTTTGCCATGGCGCCCGACTGGTTATCTTCCTCCTGTGCTCCAGGAATGAGCTTCTTTAGCTGTTGCTGTATCTCATCGAGCTTGCTATCCTGCATAAGAAGGGTTATCTGGAGGTTCTTCATCTTTTTCTTCAAATTTGGGATACCCTGGGCCAATTCTGTCATCTCCATGGCTACCTGTTCCATAGCTTTTGCTAGTAGCCTCTTCATTACCCAATACACATGGAGAGCCTGCTTATATAGGGACATACGTCCTCTACTGTTTCCCGGGTCTGGTAGCAGATACTCCCAGTCTTCCGTTTCAAGCTCCGACTGATCCTGTGTAGCTTCTTCCTCTAGCTGCTAGATTATCCTCCGGATATTCGCATTCGTTTCTTCACTATACGCCTTCTCTTCATACTGCACCTGACTCTTCAGCGTTCTCCTGCCACGTCTTTTTCTTGCTGGTGGAGGGGAGCTCCACTCCTGGTTTCCTGCTCGACGTCTTCTCCCTCTGCCTCGACGACCCCTTCCCCGCCCTGCACCAGCTTTGTTGCCCTCCTTTACCAAACTTCCTTGACCTGTTATGCCTAAGGGGGCTCCAAGGCAACCTTCCTCTCCTCGCCCTCTGGCTTTCTTCTCCCGAAATCCTACCTCTTCTGGTTGCCTATCCTTCGGAGGCCTCCCTTTCCCCATTTGGCTTCTCCTCATCTGAGTTGGACTGCCCTGTTCTGGGCTATGTGCCTCTTCCATGCCCACCTGGTTCTGTTCCATTTCTTCCCGAGATTCGACTGTATTTCCTTCCTTTCCTGTAGCGCTTCCTCCCCTGCTCGTAACAGTCCCTTCTTTCCTCATTTTCCTCTCTGCTGCCTTACACTTAGTTTTTCTGGGAAAGGGAGGTCGGCCCTTCTGCTGTCTCCTCTCTGTTTTATATTTTGTTCTGGTCTTCAAATCCTTTCTCTTATCCTTGCTCTCGCCACGGGCATTAATAGCAGTCATATCCTTATGCCTCCTTCGAATCCAATTCCCTTCTCTCGCCGCCCTTTCCTGCGCTTTTGCACTGCCTCTCTTTGTCTCCTGCAATTTCCATAATCACCCACTCCTCCTCGGCTTACCACTGTGCCAGCTAACCCTTGTCCCATCACTGGAGCACCGTCTCTTGCACCACCTCTGGCCTTCATAGCTCCCTCTCCGCTGCTCTTTACAATTATGCCCGGTCTGTCAACCATCTTGTCCACCTGCTGTAATCTCCATGTGCGAGGTGGCTTATCATAGCCCCTCCATATCATTACTCTAGACACCCTCTTCGCCGCCGTTTTCACCCCAATCGGGGGCCCTTGGTGATCCTTTTTATCCATATGTGGTTTCATTATTGTCCTGAGTGATTATTGAGTTGAGAGTCTCCCATCGAGGGTTGTTCATTGCTATTGGCTAGATGCTGTCCACTTCTCCTTCCTGTTCTTTGCATCCCCAATTTGCCAAGAAGTCTACTGCTTTATTTCCTTCTCGTCTAACATGATTAAAACTTTTATACTCAATACGTTTCAATATGTCCGCTAAGTCTTGGATTATCCCTGCCGTCCTCCAGCTCTTTGCGATATGTTCCCACTCCTTCCCATTATTGAGGTTCCTAAGCATTTCAATTACTATCTGCAAGTCACCTTCAATTTCCAAATTTGTGTATCCATTTCTTACTGCTATTCTAATACCTTAGTATACTGCCATCATCTCTGCTTCGTTGTTGGTCATTATGCCTCCTCTGTCAGCATACAACCATCTAGTGCGTCCCTCATTGTCTCTGAAGATACCTCCAAAACTTGTTGGCCCTGGGTTTCCTTTGGAAGCCCTGTCAAAATTCAGCTTAATGAAGTTTTCCCCAGGATATCTGAACAGCGCATGGCTCTGGGTCTGAGATCTTTGATGTCTTTCCTTCTGGGGATACACAATACTGTAATCCATATTAAGGTGAGCTAAGATTCGACCCTCATCAGGGGTCGTCTTCCAGTCCTCCTCTTCCCACGATTTCGCTAGAACCGTCTCTCTTATTAACTTTTGCGTTCTTCTCCAGATCTTTTCTGGTGGATTGTTTTTGTCCTGGAAGATCCTTTGATTTCGCTCTTTCCACAGAAGCCAGATGACAAAACCTATGGCTAGGCTCCAAGATCTCCTTACTACTGAGCATGAAAATTGGCCCTTTCCCCACTGAAAGATGGTCTGTTTAATGTCCTGAGGGTCCCTATGAGATTTTCCAAAGAGGTTCCTGACCTCATTTCACTAGTGTTGGGCAAAGGGACAAGAGTTCAGAAGGTGTTCCTGAGTTTCATTCTCCTGTTTACAAAGGCTACATCTAGGGTGTCCCTGGAAGCTTCGTTTCTGTAACTTGTCCCATGCCAGGATTCTTCCCTTTCCTACTAGCCATGCAAACATTGTTACCTTCGGCCACCACTTGTTCCTCCATATTTGTTTCCAATCTACTACTTCCTCTTCACTCTCCTGTCGAGTGGCTAAATAATAAGCTTCTTTGACTGTGAAGGTCCCTTTTGTGGATTTCCCCATCTGAGAATATCTGGTCCCATTCTAATTTTAATCCTTCTTGATTCTAGCTCTTTTACCAATATCTCTTTTTGATCATGGTCAATATTCTCGTCCCATTCTTCAGGTTTCCTCCAAGTTCACCAGGTTTCATCTATCTCCTCTTCCTTCTAGTAATATTTTACATACTTTAATCCCTCAATTTCTGCCTTGTGATATGTGCTTTGCAGAGCTTGAATACCAGCCATTCTATCCCTTTGTTGCCACGCCTCCTCCCAAAATTTGGCTATACGTCCGTTCCTAATTTCCCAGAAGGCATATTTGCCTATGATATCTCTGTTCTGGCTTGCTAAGTCCCATATTGTGGATCCTTTTGGGACTTCTTCCAGTCTGAGGATACCTTCTGTTGTTAAGGGCATGTTATATTTTTGAGTCCATATTTTTTTCCATAAGTCATTTCCTCCCCTCATCCATCTCCACCACAGCTTCGCCCCTAGTACTTGGTTTAGGATACCCGGATCTCTGAGACCGAGTCCTCCTTCATCTTTTTGTTTGGATAGACCTTTCCACGACACAAGGGCCCATTTCCTTTGTTGTTTGGGTCCTCCCCATATGAATTTTCCGAAAATTTCCTTCATTCTTGCACACACTCCTTTGGGAGCTGCCATCATCGATAGAGGGTATATTGGAATGGCTTGGAGAATTGATTTCAGAAGCACCAGTCTTCCTGCTATGTTCAGCGATCTAAAGGACCAATTCTCAAGACTGTTCTTCAGTTTTTCTATTGTTTGTTGCCAGTTTGCTAATCTTAAAGGGTTTAGAGCTTGTTGATTTCCCAGATATTTTGTTGGAAGCTCTCCTAATCGAAAGCCCAACGTTCTAGTCAAGTGGGCTTTGATCGGCTCTGGGGTATTAAAAATAAAAGTACAGGATTTGTATTTGTTTATTTCCATACCCGAGGCTTCCATAAACAGACCCAAAATCCTTTTTACCCTCTTCACTTCTTTTAGGGAGACCTCATAGAAGAGCATGATGTCATCTACAAACTGCTGGTGAGTGATAGGCAAGCTGTTTCCCCATAACCTTAGCCCCTTGATCTTTCTTTCCCTCATCTCTTTTTTGAAGTATCTTCCCAGACCTTCCGCCACCATAATGAACAAGAAGGGAGATAAGGGGTCGCCCTATCTTAATCCTCTTGTGGCGTTAAAGGTCGAAGTCGGCATCCCATTCAGCAGAATAGAGAAGTTAGGCGTTGATATCATGTTATAAATCCAATCTATCCATCTGTTGCTAAACCAAATGCCATAAGAATGGCCTTGAGGAACTTCCAATTTAAGCGGTCATAGGCCTTTGACAGGTCCAGCTTTATCATCATTCCTCTCTCCTTTTTTTGTTTTAGAGAATGGATCACTTCCTGGGAGACTACCAAACCATCTAGGATTTGTCTCCCCTCCACAAAACCAGTTTGCTCTGGGGAGATTATGCTAGAGAGAATTGGTTTCAGTCTTTTAGCCATCAAAGTAGCGATAATTTTATAAATTACATTACAAAGGGCTATTGGGCAAAAACCTTGGGCGTTCTCTGATTTAGCAGTTTTAGGAATAAGAGTAAAAAGGGTAGAGTTAAGACTCAACCATACCTTCTGCTGTCTGCGAGACTCCTCTACCACCAACAGGGTATCTTGTCCCAGGAAATGCCAGCCTGCTTAATAAAACTCCGTCGTAAATCCATTCGATCCTGGGGCTTTGTTTTTCTTCATTCGATTTACTATTTCCTCCACTTCTTCTAGCGTTGTTGCCCTCATCAAAGCTTTATTTTGGTCTTCAGTTATTATTTTCGGGATTTCATTGCAGATCCTTCCCATAGCCTCTTCTTTGTTGTCTTGGGGCTCAGTCAACAAATCTTTGTGATACCCAACTAGTACTTGTTCAATACCCTCATGCTCTGCTATTCTTTGCCCTTCTTCATTTATGATAGAAAATATTATGTTCCTTTGCCTGTGTTGGATCATGGCTTGGTGGAAGAACTTTGTGTTCCTCTCTCCATCGCGAAGCCAGTTTATTCTAGACTTTTGTTTCCATAGAATTTCTTCCTGTTTTCTTCGTTCCTCCAATTGGCTAATCAATATTCCTTCTTCCCTACTTTTCTCCTCATTTCGCCCCTCTTCTATAATTTTCTGTTGTATCTCCTCCATTTTTCGTTCTAATCTCTGCTTCTCCATTAGTATGTTCCCAAACTCTTCCTTGTTCCATTTTTTGATTTTCCCTTTTCTTTGAGCTTTAAATGAAAGGTATGCATCTTACATCTTCCTCTTTGTAGACTTTGAGTCCACCATTCCTCTATCTTCTGCACAAACTGCTTATTCCTGAGCCAGAAGGCCTCAAACCTGAAGGGACGTTTATAGGGGTTCTTCTTGATATCTATCTCCAATATAATAGGCCAATGATCAGAGACCATGGCAGGGAGATTCATTGACTCTACGAATACATCTCTGTTTATGATCTGTTCTGATATTAAGAACCTATCCAGTCTGGATGCTATTTGATTTCTGCCACCCCTTCTGTTGTTCCAAGTATGGATCCCATTTATCGTCGAAATATCTACCAGTCTTTGCTCTGTTATCATTTCGCTGAAGGCCTCCATATCTTGGTCCGATCTACTTACTCCCCCTCTTTTTTCCCCTAAAGTTTTAATCATATTAAAGTCCCCTCCTACAATCCACGGAATCCCTGGAAAGATCCTGCGGATAATTTGCATGTTCTTAAGGAAATTTTTGTGTTCCCTTGGGATGTGTGGACCATAGACTCCGGTGATGAGTATCCACTCAGAAGGCCCAATCATTCTAAATGAGCCTGAGAGGATTCAGGGGAGGCTGACCCAGTTTTTGAATTGCACTTCCTCCGGATTCCACAAGACTGCCAGTCCTCCTGCCGTGCCTGTCGCATCTTGACCCATTACCTCATAATGTATATTGTATTTTCTCATTATTTCTTCTAGGCTACTTTACTTTAAATAATGGTTAAATATAAATATAGATTACTTTACTTTAAATAATTGTTAAATATAAATATAATTTAAATTGTGATTAATTTTGTTTGATAATTATATATTTTAATAGAAGTGTTTAATGTTAGTGCTTTATTTACTTTAGTTTATTAATTAGAAATTTTGGTAGAATATTTGATAATTTATGTTTATTTAAAAAAATAGGATTTTGGACATAATTTTTCTAAAAAACATTATAAATTCAAAATATTATAGAAATTTAAATTTTTAAAATTAAATTAATTTTGCATAAATTTATAATTGGGAGAAGATTCTTTATCATAAGATTAACTAAATTTAATAAATTGCTCCTCTATTATTAAGTGAAAACAATGAAGAGAATCATATAATAAATAAATATATCAAAAAATTTATTATATCAAAAAAAATCTTCTACTGATCTTATTTTTTTCATTTCAATTATGTTTAAATAATTAAAAATTATAAAACAATTATATCAAAAATTCACTAAATTTAAATAAAATAAATAACATAAAATTTATAAAATTTCTTAAAAAATTAAAATTACCTCCACTTGCCAAAAAGTGGTATCTAGGTATCCCACTTGTATACTCGCTAAATATGTATCCTCTTTATGTATATTAAATTGTTCCATGATTACCTCGATCAGGGTGTGTGCCGGTGGATGGAAATGCCTACGGGAAGTAATGAGGCGTACATGTGAATTGCGTATCACCACCCCCCACATGCTCAAAGCGATGGGTGTGGTGGCCTTTGGCATGAGTACATGCAAGGGTGGTGGGAAAGGTGGTAGAGATGGCAGTGGAGAGAAAGGTAGTATAGAAACAAAGGTTGGTAAGACGGGTAAGGATTGTGAGTTAGCTTGCGGAGTAAGGAGCTGGAGCAGAGGCAAGGGAAGGTGATGGCACCAACGACATCAAACTTGGAGCAGAAACGGGTATGTATCCTGGCTCTTCGCCTCCTTTGAAATGACGACCTGAGTTGGTTTTTGTTGGGGGGAGAGGGAGATAATTAGGGGAAATGTTGGGGGAAATGGAGGAGGCATCAAGCTGCAATAGTTTGGCTATGTGGCTTTGTATTGAGCTTGCCTAGTATTGACCCTGCCTCTGGTTGTTTGGACTTTGCATGGTTTGGCAGTGGGAACCTGGACACTGCACACTGCGGGCTAAGTGGGGTTGGTCGTTGGGTCTGGTAGGTAGAGGTCTGCCCTCTGAGGCTGAGGGAAGCGAGGGTCAACTAATATGTCAGGCGGGAGTATGGCCTTGTTGTCGAAACCACGACAAATCCTAGGGCACTAGGAGAAATTATTGTGTTAAGAGAATAACTAGGATCTCTATGGGTGGTGTCGGGTATAATAATGATAGACGTATTGTTCTAGCTTACTGAGCAAAGGGGAAAGGGACTGCACTCCATAGAGGGAAACCTAGTGGGTAGAGACTAGGCTCTCTTACATGGCCTTGGCTTGGGAACCCAATATTTGAAAATCTACCGCCAATCTAGCATTAATGAACCGATTTTGGGGGGAACGGTCGGATTTGAATTTGAAAGAGCCTATAAATTACAGGCGGTTTCCCAGCGAAAAATACTTAGCATTTTGAGAATTGAGTTGTTGGGTTCTTAGGTGCACATGAACCGTGAAACCTTTGAAGTTTTGCTAGAAAGTTCTGTATTTGATACATTTCCACAGGTGAATAGGAGTTTTTGCATAACATCATGCCGAGGGAGTTGTTCCAGAGGTGGCTATCACAGCAGAGGGAGCTACCCTAGAAGTTGCACTTGCGGAAGTACCGAAGGAAGTGCCTAAATCCCCTAGGACACCCCGTCCAAGGCCTACGCCGACCCAGGAGGGGGCCAAAACCGAAGAAGGACAAGCAGAAAATGCCACCGCTAGTGGATGCATCACCTAGGGGGCACCCACAGTCGGGAAAACCCACCATGTAAGAAAAGGCCAAAATGATTGACCTAGAGGTAGAAGAAGAGGTCGAAGAAATCCCCATGAATGATGAGGATATTGCAGTAGAAACGGAGGTCGTTGAAATCGAGGGGTTGGACCCCATATCTAAACTGCTTGAATACATTCCTCCACGCAGGGGCAAGACGAAGGTGCCCAAAGATATTGATGAGAGTGAAGTCACCTTGCACACACCCCTCCTGCCAGACCAAATCATCTTTGAGGGACTGCACTTGGGGCGTGTCCCCCTTTTGAAGTTGGAGGACTAGGACTTAGCAGACACGGAGCACTTCCCTCATTTAGCGACAGACCAACTTATGCACCGGGTCTTCCACACAAATACTGGAGTGATCACGTTGGAGCCGAGGAAGTGGCTGAAAGGTGTGGACAAGGCAAGCATGCTAAACCTGTTATGGGTGCCACATTACAACCACGCACCTATCACACTGGTAGTGATCAAGCATCTGATGTGCTTGGTGCATGACGAGTGTATGTGGCTGGAGGAGCTGATACGCATCACAGACATGTTGATCTATAGGATCACGTGACTGCCATACACAGGAGAAACTTCGACCATGGTGTTTGGTGGAAAGGCCGGTAAGCATATGCTTGCCGAGGCGATGAAGGAAAAATTCAAGCTAGTAAAGAAGTAGTGTGGCTACACCATTTCGAGCATCTGTGACCCTGCAGTCAAAGTGGTGACGCAAATCTTAGCAGGAAAAGTCATGCGGAAGTGTCAAGCAGATGAAATGTCGGCACCAGTGATAGCTTTGGCGGCCCAATGCACGGAGGGAGTTCAATTTAACTAGGCACGCTACCTCTACGGTGAGTTCCTCACGAACTGTTGCGAAGTACAAGATCAAAGTAAGACTTTTCACTATGCATGGCTATTGTTGTCCATAGTGCTTGTTGTGTGGGGGCTACCTGAAGATAGCCAATTCCCTTCGGTTGCGCCGAACCTACTGGAGGCAGTGAGGTTTGCTTCGCTGTGGGCGACGAAGGATCAGTAGCAGATAAGGGATAGCAAGATCTTTTGGATCTTTATGGAAATGAGCATACATATGGCCTCAACGGCAAGCTGCGGTTGACACCTACAAATTTTGAGAAGTTATAAGAATACGTGGAATTCAAGGCCGACTTCCACCATGTGTCAATACAGGCACGAAAGGACCCTAAGAAGAAATGGCATGACCTACCATACTTGGCCACCACTGATGCAATTGCAGCAGTCCTTGACTGTTGGTCGACAAATTGGTGCAATGCCAAGGACTCGACGACGGAGTCTAGAAAGACCACCGTGCAGCAGAAGAAGGGAGAAAGCCAAGTTGAAGATGGAATAGCTGGCTGCGAAGAGGAGAAAGGGAGGTTGACAACAAGGCCAAGGTAGAGCGTGATTCCGCGCAACAGTCACGTGGACAAGCAAGTGAAGAAGAGCATGAATCTGACCCGAGTCAGAAGTCGCCTTCCCTGGAGACCGAGGAAGAATATGATCAGACGAAACAAGGAGGAGCGGACCTAGAGATGACTCCGTTCCCCACCAAGTGCACGAAAGATCCATAGAAAGTAGGGTCGTAGAAGAAATCCAAGGCTAGCAAGACATCTTTGGACCTAATCACCCTAATAGAGGGGGACTTAAACAACATAGGCGATACGGTGCAGGATGCCACTGCGGAACTACTGCAACAGTTCGAGTAGCAATGATAGCAAGCGTTGGGAACTATACAGATGGGTCTGCGTGAGCTGCAGATCCACGCATCACAGATACAGACCAATGTGGCATCAACTAGCTTGGCACCTAGCACCTCAGAAGCCACAGGGATGCTATGCGAAAGGGATGCCTGAGAAATAATGTTGTCGAATGGAGCACTAACAACAAAGACTGAAGTTGACAGACCCACTGACAGCACACTCAAGAGAGTTGGACTCAACTTGGCTGCACTTCTGAGTGAGGCACTTTACCTTTTGCAGGATGGTGTGATCGCGAAACTTCGGGCCCATGAACAATGTGCATTATAGGTGATCAACGAACAAAAGGTGAACTACGCCCAACTAACCATGCAAAGAGACTCCGCCCTTAACCTTGTCAAAGACATTACAAATAAGAACCAATGCATTACCACCACCATAACTGAGGTGTGCAGGACTGCCCCGGAGTTGGCCATTCTCGGGGCTGAGCCGATCGATGTGAGGATTCAGAAGCTCGTTGCTGGAGTGCAAGATGAATGAACTGAATTGGCAAAGGTTTAGTTGGAGTTGAACCTCAAAATTGTAGAATTGCAATTGAAGGCCCAACCTTCGACTCCACCAGAGATCAAAGAGCAGCGTGAGATCGCTGTGAAAGACGTGGTAGCAGCGGTGGAGAGTGCAGTAAAGGACTATACCATGCTCTTCGAGCAGTCGCTAATTTGGGCATACATTGTACCTCTATTGGCTAATGAAAAGCCCATTTGGTAAAGCCATGGAATAGATCTCGGTGGGTATGGCGGTTTCTCTCCAAGGGATGTCGAGCTACAAGCAGGATTTGCAGAAAATTCAGTTCCAACTCCATAAGCAAGATATTCTACTGGATAGAATTGAAAGACACATTCCATACATCCTGTAATTGTTTGAGATGCCTGGACCAACGGTCAAGGATCCTGCGCCTGTGGAATCAACCTCAGAGGAACAAAAGGGCTAATCAGTTTACCATGTCTACTTTTGCTATATATGCGGTTAGCATTTACTTTTAGTCATGCAAGTATATGTATAGATAGATATATAGAGTCTGGTCATGAAACAGAGACATATATAGCTTGGCTAGAGAGATTGAAACTCTATTGTTTTTGGATGACTTACACTGAGGATAGGTGGCCAACAGACTTGGTTTCCCATTGGGCAAGTTGAGGCCACATAGCCAAACTTCGTGGTGTAAATTTTTCGATTATAAATAGAAAATGAAAGGTCCTGCCAAGCTTAACAGAAAAAATAAATTGTTCCATGATTATATCTTTTTCTTGGTAAAGAAGGGATCTTGTTTATACTCCATAAATATGTATCCTTTTCTGCATATTAAATCGTTCCATGATCATGTCCTCTTTGTGTATATTAAAAGTTCCATGATTATGTCTTCTGCTTGGTGAAGAAGGGATCTTGTGTATACTCACTAGATGTGTATCCTTTTTGTGCATATTAAATTGTTCTATGATCATGTCTTTTGCTGGGTAAAGAAGGGATCTTGGGATGGAGCCTATCAGGATATGTATCCCTTTCGTGTATACTAAATTGTTCCATGATCATGTCTTTTGCTTGGCGAAGAAGGGATCTTGGGATGGAGTCTATGAGGATATGTATCCTTTTTGTGTATACTAAATTGTTCCATGATCATGTCTTTTTCTTGGTGAAGAAGGTATCTTGCGATGGAGCCTATGAGGAATTGGCATGCTTGCTTTAAAAAGAAGAACCTTGTTTTTGTCATGGGCTACATTGGGATAGGTATAAGTTAACTATTAAACAAAAAGTTGACTCTTATAATATTCACACAATCCATTTGGGGTTTGGACCCATATCTAACATAACAATACCTGTTGTATATACCTTGGAATAAACTACAATTTAGTAAACATTATATATATTGAAGAGGTTTTCTGTTTAACCAATTTTTTTTGGTTTAAGTAAACTTCTAATTTTTTATTATTTTTATGTTCCCAATGTGGGATATGCTCACATATTTGATTCCAATGAAGTAAGTGCAAACTTAGGTCAAGGCTTAGATACCATGTTGGGTATTGTCATTATACTAGATCCCATAGGCTTTAGTAAAGTTAGAAACCTTTACCATTTCCCACAGTGAGCCATTAGTCCCATATTTCTAGAGTGGCGATTAGGTCATGTAATTATAAGATAATGTGACAATTACTCCAACGCGCACACACACACACATTCACATTGTGGTAAGGATTTAGATTGGTTTTCACTATTCATATATATTTCAGGTATGGTCTTACCTATGCTTTAAAATCTTTTTGATTTGCATTGTAATTTGGGTGTGTTTTGTTTTTGATGGTTTTTTAGAAGAGGATATTTGTGTTTGTGTTTTGATTAAGATGACCAAATAAACTTAAAATGAATATATCTATATATATATATTATATATAATATATCTATATAAATATATATATATTATTCTTCACTCCTATTTGAGGCAAATGCCATTACTTTGAAAATGCCTTAAAAAATGGTTTGATTTTTTTACACTAAAGTTAAAATCTCTCTAATTTCTAGCTGGTTTTTTACACTAAGAGAAATGAATTTATATGAAGACAACTACTTGGAAACATGCCTAGAAATTGGTTTGACTTTTTGACACTAAAATTAGAGTTTCTTATTTATTTTGACACTAAATTAAAATAAATTTATACATGAATCAACTACTTGAAAAAATGGAAACATTTGAAAAATGGTTATAGTACAATTCTATTATTAGAACAATTGTATCTTTCTACCTTTAGGAGCAATTACTAGTTAATGTTCTTTTTAAAATTTAGTGGTTTAGCCTTGGAATTTGACCTACTAGAGAAAGTTTTTTTAGATTTCCAAAAATGAAAAAAATTAACCTTAAATTTGAGATTACAATTAATTTAAATTACTTATCATATGTTTATTGATGTGACATATAAAATCTCTTGTGTGAATACAGCTCCACGAAACGTTATCGGTAGTCGGTAAAGTGATATTCCTTCACTCAGTGGAATACAACCTCT
>APFE031347353.1:0-10741 GCA_000404065.3 Pinus taeda
TATTCTATCAACTTATGAAGCCAAATGGCCTTTGTTAAAATTGGCAACTAGGGCCAAACTCCATGTGGGTCATCTTATTTATGGCCAGCTGATGTTTTTCTTGGATTCCTCTTTCCGAGAGGTGTAGGATTGATCTAAAGATCATCCGATTCCGACATGTATTTACGGAGATATGAATTTATTTGTGTTATTGAAAATTTGTCAAGGTCAGCCATCCAGCAAATTACCCCCAGCTCAACCTCAACGTTGCATTATAAATAGAGGTGACCTCATGTCATTTGAGGCGCACACCTCTCATGACCTCTCTCCACTCATTTGGGTTTGGTGGAAAGAGAGGTCAAGAGGGAGACCTTGGATCTAGCTGAAGTCCTAGAGTGAAGCCCTAGCTGCAGTGAAAGAAGAGATCAGCCGCAGACTTAAAGGGAGATTTAGCCATAGGAGAAGAGGAGACTTAGCCACAGTTATAAATGAGACTGAGGCGCAGTCATGGGAGGTCCTATCCACTGTCAAGAAGAGCTCTAATACGCAGCAAACAGGGAGCCCTCATACACTGTCAAAAGGAGCCCTTAACTCACAGTCAAGTGGACCTATCCGTAGTCAAAGGGAAGGCTCCAATCCACAGCTGAGGTGGGCTCTATACGCTGTCAAGAGGATCTCTAACCCGCAGTTAAGGGAGGCCCTAGTTCCGCAGCGATTATACCCTAATACACATCTAGAGGAGGAACCCAAATCTGCTGTTAAGAGAAGCTCCCATACTTGGTAAAAAGAAAGCCCTAATTCGATGTAAGGTGTAGCCATAATCTGCAGCAGAGAAGGAGACCTAGCTGCAGTAAGAAGGACCCTTATAATAAGCATGAAGAAGCATGGAAATCTATGTGTGTAGTAGGTGACAACACGTCAAATAAGACAGCTATAAATCATGCGTTGAGGACTGTCAGCAAGGCTCAGAATCCGTTGTCATAAGGAGAAGCAGAAGTCTGTTCTCAAGGCCGAGTTTAGGAGTGGGCTAGATATTGCTATTTGGGGTAACTGTTTTGGCCTGTTGGAGGAGACCTCAGCTACAGCTAGCTGCTTTGCTAGGCTGCAAGCCATAACAAGCAGCTAAGGTTGTTCCAAGGCAACATTGAGGTGTACATTGCTTGCAGGAGGCAGCGTGGATGAAGGGGAGACTCTCCTTGGTGGACCACAGCCCTCGAAGGGCTTAGTTTGCTGACAGCGTGGAAGAATTGCAGGAGCAACAAACAATCAGAGGAATGATGCAACAGTGTTATGTGGAGGGCTATTAGACTGATGATCTACTAAAAGGATATGCTACAGCACTCTTAATGTTTGAAGACTGTCATTAGAATTCAGGGTTGCATCTTAGAACAACCATCATTAGCAGGATGATGGACTGACTTGCTGCTGTCATAAAATATCTGATTTGTATATTTGTACTATCTATCTCTCTCTACTGAACTATTGAAGAATATAAGAAGATTTGATCAAGGGTTTCCCCACATTGGGGTTTGTCCCTGGCTAGTGCCACATCTTGTGTCCTCTTGTCTTGGCTTGTCTTTTACTGTTTATGTTTATGTTCTATCTTCATTTTACTATCAAGCTAATGTGATTGCTAATCTGGTCATTGATATTGGGCTAACAAGAAAGTTGAAAGTAAATTGCTCTTAAGCATAGAACATACTTAAAATTAACATGGTATCAGAGCTAAGGTGAAGACAAAGCCGAAGCAAGAGTGAAAGAGCAATCACCGAAGACAATTGGAAAGGACAAAAAGCTCAATGGGTTCCTGTTAAGTTATGGTATGTTCTATGCTTAGAGCAGTTTACTTATATTTCTTTTTATTATCCACAGATTAGCAATCACATGTACATTAAGTAATGTGCAGATAGAACATTTAAACGATTAGCAGAAAACAAGCCAAGACAAGAGACACAAGATGTGGCAGCTAGCCAGGGACAAACCCCAATATGGGGAAACCCTTTGATCAAATCTTCTTTTATCTTCAATAATTCAGTAGAGGGAAATAATACAAAGATTTGATTTATATCAGCAGCAACAAGCCTTAGATCAACCCTAAACTAGGGCAGCAAACCCTAGATCGAATTCATAAAGTCTCCACCGGTGAGTCATTCACTGTGCACCAGTCCAAGACTTCGCGTGCACCAATCCAAGACTTCATGGCGCATCAGTCCAAGACTTTGCCGTGCACCAGTCTAAGACTTAACTGTTCATCGGTCCAAGACTTCGTCGTGCACCAGTCCAAGACTTTGCTGCGCATTAGTCCAAGACTTCGCCGTGCACCAGTCCAAGACTTCGAACGACCTGTTTCGGCTCGGGTGAGAGAGAGCCTTTCTGCGCAGGATAGAGAGAGAGATATGATGAGAAGTGAGTGACCAAATGAGGAGTCATCCTATATTTATATTCAAATGTTGAAGGTGAATAGATGTGTTTGTTGGGCGTCTGAGCCTACACAAGTTGCTGTCCGACTTTGAAAATTTGTCAATAATAAAAATAAAGTCATATCTCCATAAATACTTATCGGAATCGAATGATCTTTACATCAATCCTACACCTCTCGACAAGAGGAATCTAGGAAAAATATTATCAGCCATGAATAAGGTGACCCACATGGAGTTTGGCCCTAGTTGCCAATTTTAACACTCCCTCTCAACTAGGAAGAACTCCATTTGCAATTCGTTTGACCGTCGCTACTATTCATCCACCAAATGCATTGCCTTGTACAACTTGACCCCTGCTCTGCTCTGCTTTGTTCTGTTCTGCTCTGCTCGAACTATGAAGAAGAAGAAGTGATCGAGGATGTCTCATACCATCCTCCACTAACCCGAAGTCAGTCTGGAGTGTGTACCACTTTCACTGGTCCCAGACCAGTCCTCTACTGACTCGAAGTTAGTTTCAGAGGGTGTACCACTCTCACTGGTCCCAGACTAGTATCATTGATCCCAGATCAATGGAGGTCATCCTAGCATAGGGACTACGGTAGATACAACGATGCGTCCATCGATAAAACTACTATGGTCCCTATCCTCATTTCCCTGCTCATTGATCAGATGAGAGGTACTTCCCATGAGTCCCAGACTGCATGGGTAGGATGCCTCGATAGGAGAACTAATCACCTTGTCCACAGGAGAACGAATCATCCTGTTTAGTGGATGCCACGGAGAACTAATCATCCTGGCGTACAGGAGAACGAATCATCCTGTTCCACAATCACCATGGAGAACGAATCATCCTGGCCCACAGGAGAACTAATCATCCTATTCCATAATCGCCATGGAGAACGAATCATCCTGGCCCACAGGAGAACTAATCATCCTGTTCCATAATCGCCATAGGGTGTCAGGGGAAGGTTGAACCTTTTACCTTGTATAAAGTGCACCAACAGGGGATGGTGAGTTACCCTGTGGTCATATGTTGCTCCAAGAAGTACCTCGCGCCCCCCTAGAGCTCCCAGAGCTCAGTACATTATACTTGACCCTCAAAAGAGGGTCTCTGAATGACTCCAAGTCATTCTTGGAAAGTCAGAAATTTGACCTTTCCTAGGGGCTTTGTCAAAATGTCGGCGACCTGTTCATCTGTATCGATATGTTGGAGCCTTATAGCTCCCCGCTGCACCATGTCACGAATATAGTGGTACCTGATATCAATATGCTTGGAGCGATCATGGAATACGAGATTCTCTGATAAACGAATCCCGCTCTAGTTGTCACATAGGATCACGGTGGTATCCAATGTAAATCCAAACAGCTCACTGAAGAGCTTTCGTAACCAGACTGCCTCATAGGAGGCCATGCTAGCAGCAGTGTACCCTGCCTCGGCGCTGCTCAAAGCCACAGACTTCTGCTTCCTGCTCATCTAGGATATCGAAGCAGATCCCAAAGGAGAAACAGCCCCCGAAAGTGCTCTTACGATCCACCACATTGCCTGCCCAATCAACATCAGTATATCCAAGTAGTCCCACATTTTCGGCAGTGTATCTTAACCCATAAGTAATTGTGCCACGAAGATATCTCAGCAGATTCTTGGCGCCAATCCAATGTATGTGGTGAGGTTCAACCATGTGTTGACTCAACGTGTTGACTGCAAAGCATATATCTGGATGGAAGTTCACTAGGAACGTCAATGCTCCGACAAGTTGACGATACTCGGTGGTATTTCGTAAAATAGGTCCAACAGCACTACCACCTAACTTCTTGAAGTCAAGCTCCATCGGGGTGGTTACGGGCTTGTAGTCCACCATGTCGAATCTCTCCAATATCTTCACCACATATTTTCCTTGAGATAGGAAAATCTCACTTGGTTTTTGCCAGACTTCCAGTCCTAGGAAATAGTGCATAAGTCCTAGGTCTTTCATCTCGAACTCAGAAGCTAGCTCCCTCTTACATTCGTGAATGAGAGGGTCTGTACTTGTTAGAAAGAGGTCGTCAACATATAGCACCAGTATGAGAAGCTTGTCATCTATAACATTAAAGTAAAGGTTGGGGTCAGCTTCACTCCTAGTGAATCCCAGCTTCATTTGGTAGCTATCGATCCTCTCATACCATGTTCGGGGTGCTTGCTTTAGCCCATAGAGGGCCTTCTTCAACCTGCACACATGAGATTCTCGATCATGAATCTCAAATCCTTCGGGTTGCTCCACATAGACCTCTTCTTTGATCGAACCATGTAAGAATGCAGTCTTGACATCCATTTGATTTAGGTTCCATCCTTGCGAAGCAGCAAGGGCTATGATCGAGCGGATGGTGGTATATCAGGCAACAGGTGCAAATATCTCGTCATAGTCTATACCTTCCTTTTGGGAGAAGCCACGAGCAACAAAATGAGCCTTATACTTTTCCGCACTTCCATCAACTGCATGCTTTATCTTGTAAAGCCATTTTGAAGTGACAACTGCCTTGTCCTGGGGTCTGGGGACTACATCCCAAACATCATTCTTCATAATAGAATCATATTCTTCAGTGATAGCATCCTTCCATACTTGATGCTTGACGGCATATGTGAATGATGAAGGCTCATTTTGGATGATCGTGCTCATGATGGTCAGGTATCCCTGATACCTGTTCGGTTTCTTACTTTCATGGAAGGTTCCTCGGGGAGCTGTGTGTCCTTCGATATCATCAACCAAGGATTCTTCCACATTGGGCATTGTCTCCTCTTCTTTTTCTTTCGGTTCCCTGGTGTCAGCTTCTTGAGTGTTCCTCAAAGTAGAAGATTGTCCACCTTGCTCAGGGCCATATCTTCGTCAAAGGTGACATCATGACTAATCTCTACTTCCCTTTGACCAACTACATAGATTCTATAGCCCTTAGTATTTTCACTATAACCCACAAAGGTTCCTTTCTTTCCAGATGCACCCAATTTATTCCTTTTCTCTTTCGGCACATGAAAATATATTGGGCTTCCAAAAATTTTAAAATGAGATACATCAGGTTTCTTACCGGTGAACATTTCTTCAGGAGTTTTGGAACCCAATGCTTAATGAGGGCATCGGTTTGTACATACACAACGGTGTTCGTAGCTTCGGCCCATAGAAACTTCGTAAGTCTTTGATCATGAAGCATAGCACAGACAACTTCCACAATCGTATGGTTCTTCCTTTCTGCCACACTATTCTGCTCAGGAGTATAGGATGTAGTGGTCTCCCTCTTAATACCAGCCTCTTTGCAAAAGTCATGAAACTCATGGGATTCATATTCAGTCCCATTATCAGTTCTTAGGATCTTGATCTTCTTTTCAGTTTGATTCTCGATCATGGCTTTGAAGTGTCGAAACCAGGAGAACACTTCATCCTTCTTTTTCAAGAAATATATCCAAGTCTTGCAAGAATAATCATCTGTAAAAGTCAGGTAATATAAATATCCTCCCAAAGAGTTCACAGGCATCATATCAGAGGTTTGAGTGAGCCAACTGCAATATATCAGAGGTCTTGCTTTGGCTTGAGGGGAATGGTCCCCTTTTCAGCTTCCCTTTGGCACATCCTGGACATACACCTTTTTGCTCTAATCTGAACTCGGGCATCCCAGTTACCATTTTTCTTACATCAGGTAGAGCTTTATAATGAAGGTGAGCAAACCTTCGATGCCATAATTCGGACTGAAGAGATGTGTCACAAGTCATGACACCCAACGGACTTCCTCTGACCTGATATAATGAATCAACTCGAAACCCAAGAGTAAAAGCATCTTTAAAGTTCTCTTCCCATACACGTACCTTGCCATCGCTGAATGCCACCTTGTAGCCTTTGTCTTCCATTGCCAAAATGGACACGAGGTTCTTTTTGAGATCAAGTACATATAATACATCTTGTAAGTGGATGGTATATACCCTAATTTAGTTGAAGAGTGACATTTCCTACACCTTTCACAGGATATTTTGAAAATTTGAATTGTCTCCAACAACAATTTCCAGGTTGGTTTCTTTCTCTACCAGATTATAGAGAGCTTCTTTGTAACCAGCGAAGTGCCTTGAGGCACCACTATCAATAAGCCAATTTCCTAGTGAGTTCGGCGGAGCAGTAGTAGATAGAGCAACTGGTAGATAATATTCATCTTGCTTATTGTTAGATTCATACCTGGAATTTCTTGCCTTCTTGAATGGTTGTCCTCTTCCTTGATTTCCGGCACTTGTTTTACCTCTGCCATTTGACTTGCCATTCCTTTGTTTGCTTGGAGAGGGATTTTGATCATCGTCCTGGTGTGAGTTCCTTTTATCAGGGCACTCCCTTGCATAGTGATCCGTTTTATTACAATTGTAACATCGTGCTTTTCTTCCACCCTTTGGTCCAACCTTTCCTTTGAATTTAGCCCCGAAATTGTTTCTTCTTTTAGTATGAGAATAAAAGGCAGAGGGATGACCTTTAAGTATGGGTATTTCTTTCTCTTCCATCCTTGTTTCTTCTTGAATGCATCTGGCCATTAATTCCTCAATTCCAAGAATTACATTATTGTTGAGAAGAGTAGTCCTTAATATATACCATTTAGATGGTAGTCCTCCAAGAGTGGTGAGTGTCATTTCCCTATGAGGAGTTACTTCCCCAATAGATAGGAGATCGTTCTTGATCTCGGTGATTCTTAAGAAGTATGCTTGCATACTCTCATCTTTTTCCCTTCTTAATTTCCTTTAGTGTATTTCTAAGAAACAAAACTTGATTTGAATCATTAACTTTAAATAAACTCACCAATCTATCGTAGATTATCTTGGAGGTGTTTAGCTCAGAAACATAGGCCACCAAGTGTTTGTCGATAGAGTCCCGGATGATCTTCTTTGCTTTGACTTCTCCCTTGGTCCATTTGTTCCTAGCAGCAGCGGATGCATTTGATGGAGGCTCAACAATTTCGCCTCTCACATGGTCCAACACTTCCTGTTCTTCTAATGTTAGATCGAGAGACATCTTCCATCTGTGATAGTCAGACTTCTCACGGAGTTTGTCTTCGGCAGGGAAGTGTGTTGAGGACCCCATGATTTCTTTCAAATAGCCTTGCCAACCTTCTCTTTGGTGATTGCTCTTGCTCTTGCTTGGGTTTTGTCTTCACCTTAGCTCCAATACCATGTTAAGTTATGGTATGTTCTATGTTTAGAGCAGTTTACTTATCTTTCTTTTTATCATCCACAGATTAGCAATCACATATACATTATGTAAAGTGCAGATAGAACATTTAAACGATCAACAAAAAACAAGCCAAAACAAGAGACACAAGATGTGGCGGCTAGCCAGGGACAAACCCCAATATGGGGGAACCCTTTGATCAATCTTCTTTTATCTTCAATAATTCAACAGAGAGAAATAGTACAAAGATTTGATTTATATCAGCAACAACAAACCCTAGATCAGCCCTAAACTAAGGCAGAAAACCCTAGATCGAACTCGTCAAGTCTCCAGCGGTGAGTCGTTCATTGTGCACTAGTACAAGACTTCACCATGCACCAGTCCAAGACTTTGCCGCGCATCAGTCCAAGACTTTGTCATGCACCAGTCCAAGACTTTTCCATGCACCAGTCCAAGACTTCGCAGCGCATCAGTGCAAGAATTCACCATGCACCAGTCCAAAACTTCGCTGCGCATCAGTCCAAGACTTCGTTGCGCATCAGTCCAAGACTTCGCCGTGCACCACTGTAAGACTTCGCCGCGCATCAGTCCAAGACTTCGCCATGCACCAGTCCAAGACTTCGCTACGCATCAGTCCAAGACTTTGCAGTGCACCAGTCCAAGACTTCGAACGACCTGTTTCGGCTCGGGTGAGAGAGAGAGCCTTTCTGCGTAGGAGAGAGAGATATGATGAGAAGTGAGTGACGAAATGAGGAGGAGTCATCCTGTATTTATATCCAAACATTGAAGGTGAATAGATGTGTCTGTTGGGCGCCTGAGCCTACATAAGTTGTTGGCTGGCTTCGGTAATTTGTCAATAATCAAAATAAATTCATATCTCCATAAATACTTATCGAAATCGGATGATATTTAGATCAATCCTATGCCTCTTGACAAGAGGAATCTAGGAAAAATATTATTAGCCATGAATAAGGTGACCCACATGGAGTTTGGCCCTAGTTGCCAATTTTAATAGTTCCTCATCCCACTTCCCGGCTGAAGACAAGCTCCGTGAAAAGTCCGAGTATCATGGATGGAAGATGTCCCTTGATATGACATTGGAAGAAACAAGAATGACGGAGCAAGAAATGCCTTCTAATAGAGGCAACCCCACTGCTTTCTCTGCTACAAAAGTAGAAATAATGCAGGGTCTAAAGGTCATTCCCATGGAAAGCCTGGATCTAAGGGAGGAAGGAAAGGCAAGTGCTTTGTTTGCAATAAGTTTGGCCGCTATGCAAGGGAGTGTCCAAATAGAAGGGGCACATCACATGATGGTGATCACAATCACTCCAGGGGCAACTTCAACAACAATGATCGAAGGAATGATAGGTACAATGGAAAAGGAAAATGGAATGCAGGTCATCAAGGTCGACCCTCCAAGAAAGCAAGGAATTCCAGTTATGAAGAATCAAATGTTGTTTTTAATAAGAAAAAGGAGTATTACCTTATATCGACCCTCTCCACTACCTCTCCTCAGGACACTTTGGGAAATTGGCTTATTGATAGTGGTGCTTCAAGGCATTTCACCAGATTCAAGGAAGCTCTCTCTAATTTTATAGAGGAGACAAACTTGGAGATTATTCTTGGAGATGATGCCACCTATCCCGTAAAGGGCGTAGGAAATGTTACTTTTGAATTGGATCAGGGTAACTCGATTCATTTACAAGAAGTTCTTTATGTACCTGATCTCAAGAAGAACCTGGTGTCCATTTCAGCGATAGAAGACAAAGGTTACAAGATGGCATTCATCGATGGAAAATTATGTGTTTGGAAAATGAATTTTAAAGATGATTTTACTCTTGGGTTTAGGGTTGGCACTTTGTATAAAGTTGTAGGAAGTCCATTGGGAACCATGTTTTGTGACACATCTCTATAATTCGAACTATGGCACCGAAGGTTTGTCCATCGTCACTACAAGGCACTGAGTTGGGAAATGCTTGTGAGTTTCGTCAACTCATAGTAGCATTGATGTTCTTGGTGAACTCTTGTCAGGATATATGTTTTGCAGTTAGCATGTTGAGCCAATATATGGTTGAGCCTCATCACACACATTGGATTGGTGCCAAGAATCTTTTGAGATATCTTCGGTGCACAATCACTCATGGACTGAGGTACTACCCAAGATGAGGGACTGCATGGTTATTTTGATGCTGATTGGGTAGGCAGTGTGATGGATCACAAGGGCACTTCTAGGTGTTGTTTCTCTTTTGGTCCCGCTTCGATATCCTGGATGAGTAGGAAGCAGAAGTTGGTTGCTTTGAGCATCGCTGAGGCCAAATACATCGCTGAGAGTTTGGCCTCCTGTGAAGCTGTCTGGTTGAGGAAGCTCTTTAGTGAACTATTTAGACATGTGCTGGATACCACCATGATCCTTTGCGACAACCGCAGTGGGATCCGGTTATCAGAGAATCCCATGTTTTGTGATTGCTCCTAGCATATAGACATCAGGTACCACTTTATCTGGGATATGGTACAACGAGGAGCAATAAGGCTCCATCTCATTGGGATTGATGAGAAGGTCGCCAATATTCTGACGAAGCCCCTAGGAAAGGTCAAATTCTCGACTTTTCGAGAACGACTAGGAGTCGTGGAGAGACCCCCTTATGAGGGTCCTATATAATATGGATATTGAGCTTTGGGAGCTCTAGGGGGCATGGGGTACTTCTTGGAGCGATGAGCAACCATAGGGTGAGTGGTTCAGCCTTCCCCTAGTGGTTTTCTATGTGGTCAGGAAGAATGGTTCAACCTTCCGAATAAAATACAGAGATAACCATATACACAAAGATGCAGCGGAAATAATACTTCATTTCATTAATGGAAAACATTGAAATATGCTTACAAACAGAGTTGAAAATAAACCAGCTAGGGCGATGGTAGGTTATCCCTGAGAAGAGATGTGGTGGCTACATGCCTCTAAACTGTTCCAAACTGTGTTACAATGAGGCCTAACCCTTCACATTCCAAGACCTAACCCTAGAAGATGAAACGCCAAATTGTGGGCCCCGTTTTGGGTAAATTGGTACATCAATTTCCCGGGGTCGTAACTTTGGCATACGATCTCCGTTTGACGCGCATGATAGCTCGTTAGAAAGATCTATCCGAGAACTACCACTTTGGGAAGGGCCAAATCGGTCCATG
>APFE031347353.1:13570-34006 GCA_000404065.3 Pinus taeda
CGGGGTCGTAACTTTGGCATATGATCTCCGTTTGACGCGTATGATAGCTCGTTAGAAAGATCTATCCGAGAACTACCAAGATTTCCCAAAAAACGTCGTTTAGGGCCTCAAAACGGCTCCGGAAGTTTAGGACCCGAAAAAACTGCTAAAAATAGTAAATTGTGCTACAATTATAGAAACTGAAAAACTGAAAGAGACAGTTGCGGGGGTCCAAATGGGATAGGTGGGTGGCCACCAACATCCACCTGGATCACATTTCTGTCAAGCTAGAGACACCGTTGATGTTGAAACTCCCTCTGTCGCTGACAAGTGCTCCCTCTCTAACCTCTGTGCTGCTGCAACAACTCCATCCATCTCGCACCGTTGCACACGTCTCTGTGCCATCTTGCACTGGTGCAACACTCCTGTGCTTCTTGCACTGCTGCCTCACGCTGTCCTAAGAATCCTGCACTGTAGCTACCTCTGTTGCTCCATCCACATCCTTCTCAACTGACATCCGCGAGTACTGCTACTCCTCTTTGGGGCTCCCGTAGCAAGGTCTAATCCAAGAGGCTGGGTAACTCGAGGATCTTGCCCCTCATCGATTGTAGTCCGTCTGAATACAACTCGATGTCTTTCCACTTCCGCTCAAGTGGTGCGTGTGCACTTTGTTGTTGCATAGAGTGTTTAGGCACCGTGACAATGCTCAGATCGGGCGCTGTCACCTTGATACCCTATCTCTCCGTTCAAGCTGTCTCCCAACAACAGGCTAAGGGGGTAGTCCCTATGGGATAAAAGAGAACCAGCTGTGGGTCAGCCAGTTCGGGAGACACAACGAAACAATCGAATACTTGATTAAGGCTTAGCGAGACTTAGAATTTGATTAAATATTAAATGACTACAACCAATGCCTTATGGAGTAAATGATCCAAGTAATTGATTAGCTGCTGCTGCTTATGAAATAATTAATGATTGCTTGAAAAATTTGCAAAATATCTGATATGTAACGAGCATCATATAATTCAAGCAATAACAAAATATTTTCTATAGAAGCACAACGTCTTAGCAATTAAATTCAAGAGATACAAATGCTTTAAATAACCACAAAATTAAAAAGCTAACCACTTAAAATTTAAAATGATTATGCTTGAAATTCCAAATTTAGGAAATTTATGACTTTCCAATAGTTAACATCCAGATAGCACATTTAACTATGACGGATACCACAAAAATTCTCCTTTAGAATTTCTTACTTTAGCATAAAATTCACAAATTTAGAAAATCTTTTTCCCGATATGCTAAGCAAGACATAATGCAATAGATGATCAACAAAAGATTTTCAAATTTTAAAGTGACCAAACACATCCAATTTGCTCAATATATATATATATATAATATATATATATATATATTATATAATTTTTTTTTTTTTATGTGAATCTAAACAAAATTAATCAGAGCTTAAAGACTAACCCTTTTTATGATTTTTGGATTTTTTTTCTTTATTATTTTGGATTTATTTTAAAATCAAAATAAAACAAAACTAAAATTAAATATATCCAAAGCTAAAACTAAAACCTAACTTAAATAAAATCAAAATCTAATTCTAAAGCTAAAACCTAATCGTATCAAATATACAACAAAAAAAATATGCTAACCTAAGAATCAAATGCAATCTAATTATTCTAACCCTAACTAAACGCATAAAAGTCTAAATGTTTCACTGTTTGCGTGTATGTGCTTTGCAGGTTTGGTCGATGAAGGGACGACGTGGAGAAATGGTTTGATGCAGCTGCTATTTGTTTTCTACAAGTGTGACGAAGTATGGAGCGAAGCTCGAAGAGGAGTTGCGAGAGAGGACGCAAGCAAATCGTGAAGGGAGGTTTGGTAATGGTACGTGGGCAGATAGAAGATGAATGGAAGGCCAATAGGATGAAGGGATGAGGGATGCGTGCAGGTGGGCCGATGAAGGAAGGAGGGTAACAATGAGGAGAGCCAATGCAATGATGTCCTTCAGGTATGATGACAGAGGACGTAGGAAAGATCTTTGCAGGTGTCACGTGAAGGAAACTGACAATGGCAATGAAGTTTGAAGAACACTGAACGGTGGAGGCAACGTGGATGCATGGCAGTTTGGAGGTTGCAAATGGGAACAACAGTGTATGCATTGCGCGTAGATGAGGGTGCACGATGGAGAGGAACAAGGCTGCGGATACAGAGACGAAGCTATGGCAGTGTGATGGCTTTGAGGAGGAACGCAGAGATGGTGAGATATGCAGCCTTGAGACAGCAAGGGTTTGAAAAACATGGGGAGAGCAGACACTGGCTAGTGGGAGAAAACTGCGTGGAGGTTTGGCAACAATCCCACAACATGCCTAAAAAAAAAATTTCGAAAATTTTCCTGTAACAAAATGAAACACCAGGGAACAACAGACAGATAGCCTGGAAAACCCTCAAAATTCTTCAGAAAACTATTTTTTTTTAAATCCTTTTGCTTCAGATTTCCCTGATGAAAACCCCACAAAAAATTTCCAGATCTGAAATAAATACTTCTGCAAGAGCTGATCCTGAGCCCAAATCTTACCCTCTAGGGCCTAGATCTGGCTTCAAACAAATTCTCCTCTTCAGATCTGCAACCTGCAATGGCAAAACACCCAGAAACAATATATGCAAGGATGAAACTAAAAACCCCAAAACTAGCTAAATAATTACAATATTCACAAATTAAAGGCATTAAGCAGCCAAATCTGTCATTATGCCACACATATTATTAAAATTTTAAACTTAAGGTGAGGTGTTTCAGAAAACCCTTCATGCATCCACAATGGAAGTTCTAATGATAAGCTTAGGATCAAAACCAACTGGGCTCTTCAGAAAATGCTATTCGGGAGTTGGCTGGTCCAACTGAAAACTTCCCGTAACGCCCGATGATCTTAAAACCAAGAATTTCCTGCACAACTTAATTCAACCATTAACATAGAGAGAAAACGACAATAAAATTTAGATCTAATGGATATACCTGCCATTATATTCAGAATTTAAACTACCATTCAAACCCCAGTGTCCAAACAAGATACCTGTGTTTAAATCACTCTTCATAAAGCTATCATCAATGGCTGAAATTAAATCTATGCATGAAAATAAAACATCTTATAGCATTTCCATGAAGAGTAACACTAGCATAAATTAACCCCAAAGTCTTTCTTTATTGCACATGAAAACAATTACAAGAGAGCTTTCATTTAGCACACGACTCCAAGATCGAAATGATCTCAACTGACAACTGATCTCCTATTTAAAGACAAATCTATGAACGGCTAGTTAGAGTGATCCTTGTCAGAGCGATCTCGACAGTTGATGAGGATCAAAATTTCTTTTAATCTCATCCGTCGAAATTTTAAATATTGAGGAAATTCAAAATTATCAATTAAATTCATTTTAGTTAACTCAAAAATTAAATTTTTGAATTAATTTCCTCAAAATTTTGACTTTGACTTAACCCTAAGGACCAAGGGCATAAAATTTTAGTAAAATAATCAATTAACCTTAGTCCCTGGACCTTTTCAAACTTAATTTTTCAAAAGACCCTCGAATTTAGCCTTTGGAAAATTTAAAATTACCTAGGACCTAGGACTTATGAGGGGATAAATTATTTTTCTAACCCTCAAGGCATTTTACATTATGATTTTTGCATTTTTACATCTCAAAGGGGAAAACCCATTTGACGTAGACCCTCATGGACTACCCAGTTTTGTGACACAAACATAATCTAGTAGATCAAACAATTTGTAAATAACCTAACCAAATAGTTAGGATTATTCTCAAATAACTTTTACATAGACTCGATCTAACACACTAAGACTCCCCTAAGATTCTAATGACAAAATCCATTCTGGCTTTGGGGTAAGGTTAAAGGAAAACTCTGCCGATCATGGATCGGTGAGACAAAAAACCTTCTGGAACGTAGATTATCACTAGAAAATTTGGTTTACCTAGGAATTACATAGATGACATGGATTTGCTAAGATTATATACAATTTACACATGCAGACTGGGTTTACAATATAACATGGTCAGACTGATGATGATAGTCGAATGGCACGAACACTTTGATCAAGCACTATCCCTTTTGCGAAAAAAAGGGGGTGTACTGCTATGGGTTGTTGACACGTAGTGGTCAACATCTGGCTCTACTTGGGGACACATTGCTGCATTGTAGGAATGTGAGAATCCAGAATTTGCATCCATACAACACACAACAAAACATAAGTAGCGTGCATCCAAAAATCTTCATATAACATTAAGCACAGGAAAGATATAAGCTCTTTATTTATTAACTATCTAGTAACATGAAAAGCAAATCTAATCCTAAAATAGGAATGAAATGCTGAAAAGACAAGGTGTAGGGTTAGAAATATAATACAGAGGATGCCCCATGGCATCAGATGTCATCTTTGAAGAATAGCTTGAGCATTTGGCCATTTGCAGGTAAGTCAAGTGGTTCGCCATCCAATTTGTTCAAGTGGAATGAGTTTGGTCCATCAATGTCTCTGATAATGTATGGTCTCAGCCACAAACTGTCAAATTTCTTGTGTTTTCCTGGTTTTTCATTCTTGCGATTCCAAAGGAGCACCATATCTCCAACCTGCAAAGATCTAGATCGAGATGATTTATCAAAGCTTTTCTTAATGTTAGATTGATTTTCACATATATTATCAAAAGCTGTCCTACGAGCTTCATCCAACTCCACAATTTGATCAATTCTATTTTGAACAACATCTTCATTAGCGGAACAATGCTGAAGGAGTTGATAAGCTGGCAATTTCAGGTGCACAAGTAAAGTTACATCCAAGCCATAAACTAATTCAAAGGGACTTTTACAAGTAGCTTTCTCTTTAGTAATCCTATCTGCCTATAAAGCATACTTGATTTTGCTATCCCAAGCTCACTTATTATCTCCTACTATCTTCTTGATAATGGTTATGAGATTTTTATTACTTGATTCAGCAAGACCATTACCTTGAGGATAGTAATTTGATGAATGAGATAAGACAATGCCATACTTGAAACAAAAAGATGAAAATTCTGAAGAACTAAAAGCCTTGGCATTATCAGTAGTGATCTTAGTAGGGACACCAAATCTAGTAATGATATTATTTTCAATGAAATCCATAATGACCTTTTCAGTGGCATTCTTAGCAGGGATGGCTTCAACCCATTTAGTGAAATAATCGGTAGTAGTCAAAATCCATGAGCAGCGATTGCTAGAATTTTCATGAAACTTTCCGATAAAGTCCAGACCCCAATGCTGAAAAGGTGCCTCCACCACGACAGGTTGTGAGGGCAGGACAACAAGCTTTTGTTTCCTAGTGAATAGTTGGCAGGCTTGACAACTTCTAACAAACTTATGCACATTAGAAAAAATCGAAGGCCAATAATAACCAACTCTCAGAATTTTGTGGGCAGTAGTTCTAGCAGCATAATGACCACCACAAAATCTTGAATGAAACTCAGAAACTAAGTTCTTGGGCTCAATTTCATCAACACACCTAAGTACAATGCCCTTAGGATTTCTCCATCCAAGGCCATCCTTCGTGAGGCAATACTTAGTGGCTATTAATCTAAGAGCCCTTCTCTTATGAGTGACTAAATGGTTAGGACATGTAAGATTTATTAGGTAATAAACAATGTCCTTGTACCACTCATGCTCTCCTAATCTTTGCAACTCAGGCAAAGATGAATCATTAAGACAAATCAAGCCAAGAGCTTTTTCGTTACCTTCGACCATCATTTGAGCCAAGCCCTGGCCTTTGACTAATTTGGTGGGTCTAATCTCTAAATCATATTCTTGTATTTTAGTAACCCACTTAGCACAAGTCCCTAAGCAATCAGTTTGAGTTAATATATCTTTAACCGCAGAATGTGGGACAAAAGCAGTGATTTTGGAATAACCCACATAAGTCTTGAAATGCTTAAGAGATTTGACTAAAGCATAGGCTTGCTTTTCCATGGTATTGTATTTTAATTCAGAGTTTTGAAGCACTCTACTCATGAAAGCAATAGGCTGCTCGTGACCATCCTTATTTTTCTGCTATAAGACACTAGCAATGGTATCTTCAGAAGCGAAAGAGAAAATCATGAAATCCTTAGAGTAATCAGGACTAACTAAAACAGGGGCTTTTGTAATAGCGCCTTTGATTTCCTGAAAAGCCTTTTTGCCATCTTCTTGCCAAACAAATTTTACATCTTTCTTTAGAAGACTTTGAATAGGCTCAACTACTTCTGCATAATTTGGAATAAACCTTCTAAGAAAATTTGTTTTTCCAAGAAAAGACTGAAGGGACTTAAGATTATGGGGAAGAGGAATCTTTTGGATTGCCTCGACTCTTTCAGTATCAATCTTGATTCCATCTTTAGAAATGATGTGACCAAGTAATTTCCCTTCAGTGACTCAAAAAACAGACTTAGCTAGATTTAAAGAAATCTTGTACTCTCTACATCTATCAAAAACTTGCCTAAGATGACTCATATGACTAATACCATCCTTAGAAAAAATAGTAAGATCATCTTGGTAAATTTTGATAAACTTCCCAATTAAGCCCTTGAAGGCATAATCCATAGCCCTTTGAAACGTAGCCCCAGCATTGGTTAATCCAAACGACATTCTAATATATTCGAAAGTACCCCATGGTGTGGTGAATGTGGTTTTGTGATGATCTTCCTTCTTAACCCATACTTGATTATATCCAGAAAAACCATCTAGCAATGACATCTTTCCAGAACCAATTACTCTTTGCAACATAGTCTCCATGTTTGGCAAAGGGTAATTATATTTCTTACATGCTAGATTAAGGTTTCGAAAATCGACACAAAGTCTTATTGTACCATTCCTTCTCCTAACAATCACCAAGTTGGAACACCATGTTGAATGCCTCGTCTGAGCAATAATCCCTACTGCGAGCATCTTTGAAAGCTCCTTTTGAACCAGACGGGCTAACTTAGGATTTATCTGCCTAAGCTTTTGACGAAAAGGTTTAGCATTTTCATTGTTCAAGGGGATAGTGTGTTCCATGATAGCTTCCCTATAACCTTTCAATTCATCATAAGAAAATGCTAAAACATCCCGATACTCACGGAGTAAATTGGTTAACTTTTTTCTTTCTTCAACGTTAGTACCCTTACCAATTTTAACAATCTTCGGATCCCTAGAAGTACCAATGTTTACCTCGTTGTGTTCGCCTAGATCCATTTTATTTTCCTCTTTCAACTTTGTGGCATCATGCCGATCAAAGTGCTGTTCTAAAGAAACCACATTCCTAGGAGTAGGATTTATGATATCCTCATGATCATCAGATCCATCCTCCTTGGAATCTATCCGAAAATTTTCAAACTCATCCAAATTATCGAGAAAATGAACCACCTGTTTCTCATCATCAAAAACTTGTCAATGCTCTGAGTTATCTGGAATAGAAGGTCTAATTATAACTTCCATTTTTATCTTATCCTTAATCAACCCATCAGATAACTACAAAGTAGAAGCAACTACAACAAGCTCATTCGCTGAACTATTATGCTCTCTTGGGATTACCTCAAGGTCAAGGGCATCAAAGTATTCTATAGTATCCCATACAACATTTCGATAGTTCTTTAACCTTTGATTTTTACATGTAAATTTATTTTTAAGCTGCATGATAATTAAGTCAGGATCCCCCTTAATGCTAAGTAACCTAACTCTTAAAGCCTTTGCCAACTCAAGACCCAACAACAAAGCTTCATATTCAACAACGTTGTTGGTTGCTTCAAATTCCAATCGATAGGCAAACTTGAAAATATGACCAAGGGGGGATTTTAACACCATTCTTGCACCTTTACCATGCCTAGACGATGCACCATCAAAATACATGTACCAAACTTTATCATTGAGATCCCTAATATTTTTATCAACCTTATCATCGGGAAGAACTATGAAATTAGACATGATAGCATAATTCCCAATGTTAGATTGTTCTTTAATTATTTCGTTATGAGGTCACTTCGGGTCTTCAACATGGAACCTTCTCTTGGGCTCTCTATTAAGTCTCACAAATCCATCACCTCTAGGAGAAGGAATTAGAGCATATGACCAATTCATTTGAATACTCCCTCCTAGATCAGAGGCCCATTTTCTGTATAAAAGCATACCCCAAGCATCAGGCACATCAACAACAACAATGTCCATAACAATCATAATGTCAGGGTAAACTAATAAATGAACTTGTAAATACTTGATCAGACTGTGAACTTCAATCTTCTTAGAATCTATGGCACATATATTGTAGTAAGGCCTAGAAACTCTTAAATTAAGCTGTTCCATGACCCTCTTGGTCACGACGCAGGCTGATGCACCAGAATCCAGCATGCAATTATTCAATTTATATCCATTGACCATCAAAGTGATAAAGAATGGCTGGTGATCCTTGTTATCTGAATCTAAACTTTGCAAATATATAGGAGCATCCTGATAATCAACCTTCGGGGCTTTCTGTTGAGAAACATTAAGTCGAGGACCTTCAATAGCTTTTAGTAACTTAGCTCTTTGGG
The DNA here is from genome assembly GCA_000404065.3 of Pinus taeda. Lineage (NCBI taxonomy): Eukaryota > Viridiplantae > Streptophyta > Pinopsida > Pinales > Pinaceae > Pinus > Pinus taeda. Next base: position 22,130 of record APFE031347353.1, read on the forward strand.
AAGGAATTTTCACAATCTCGGAGATAGGAACTTAGATTTTTGCATTATTAAACCAACTTGCCAACTCGACATCTAATCTAGAGTTTGAACCTGGGTTAAAAATTCGAGGGGGAATCTGATTCCCACTTTGATCTTTATCCCTTCTTTGATAAGTTAAACCCTTATCTTTAGCAATTTCCATGATTTGCTCTGGAGAAGGTTTTTCACCATATAATTTAACCATGATATCATCTTCATTCTCAAAATTGTTTATACTAAAAGCTGACAAGGGATTCATAACATCTCAACTATTTTCCTTAACTTCCTTCCAGTCTCTCATAGACAAAGGAAACTCTTTACCTACTACATTTATTTGATTACCTGCCCCAAACATTCCATTATCTAAAATTCTTCTAACTATGGGGCAAGTAGCCTCCTCATGAAGAGCATCACAAGCCCTACAATAAGACGAAGTGTCATCAACCAAATTAGTATGTTCAAGCGGACTAGGTGGTCTCTGCTCACTAGTTTGACCCTTCTTTTGCCAATTATTATTCCGATTATTATTATTATTTCTAGGCTGGAAATTTTGTGTTTGAGTTCTTTCCATTTGGACCAACCTATTCTGCAAAGTAGCCATTTCCTTAGCATGGTTAGAGGTTAATTTCGCTTGTTTAATCTCCATGCTTTCAATCTTTTGTAGCAATTTCTGAACAAGGTCGTTATCAGGTTCTTGAACCTCTTTGCCTTTAGGTTCTTTCAATTTCGTTGAATGCCTATCAAAACCTGGGATTTCAGACTTCCCAGATGCTGCCTTATATTTCTCAAGTTCTATTGCTAAAGCTTGGCAATCCCTATAATTAGGAGGTTTAGCACATCTTAGCTCGTAAGAGGGATCAGGGCTAAAGGCATCAATATAAAAGTCTCGAAGAGATTTGTCGTTAGGTTTATAATTTTGCGGTAATTCTTTAATTATATCATTAAACCTCTTGTTAAATTCTTTTGCGGTCTCATTCTCTCTCTTTTTAATAATACTGATAGCTTTTATGAGATGCCTTCCTTCTCTCTTATCTCCATACTTTTCCTTAAAGGCATTAACAATCGATTGCAAAGAATCAAATGAATCTTGAGGCTTTTCCGTAAACCAATCTAAAGCATCCCCTTCCAAGGTAAGAACAAAGAGAATCATTTTTACGTCTCCATGATTAAAATCAGTAGCCCTTGCATACTTACCCAGCCATGAACTAAAAGATTTCAGATGAGAGTTAGCACTAATTGCATTATTTGCCTGATAGCACTAATTGCATTATTTGCCTGAAAGATAGGCAATTTATCCATCCCATGCTTTGGAATATCATTGGGATAACCTTGAATATTAGAAAAATCGCAAGGGGCGAATATGTCCATGATGTCGTGCTCGACCGGGTTGGTAAAAAGTAAGCGGATATCAGAGAGGGGTTCTTGTCTGAGATTAACAAGAAGTGTACGAGAAGAGAGTTTGTGTAATCATACTCTGAGAGCTCTTTCAGGAGCAGGAGCAGGATTAACCAAACTGCTTGGATGTCTTCTAGTATACACCCTTGCAGAAGGTAAATGAAGTGGAGTCGCCACCTGGACAAAAAGTGTAAAACAGAAAAACCCGAAAGGAAGGGGTCAAGGACAAAATGTCGAAGAAATCAAGGACAAAAAAAACTCTATCATCGGCAACGACACCAAAAAATGTTGTCGCACAGAGTGTCTAGGCACTGTGACAACACTCAGATCGGGGGTGGTCACCTTGATCCCCGATCTCTCCATTCAAGCTGTCTCCCAACAACAGGCTAAGGGGGTTAAACCTTATGTGATAAAAGAGAACCAGTTGTGAGTTAGCCGGTTCAGGAGACACAACGAAACAATCGAATACTTGATTAAGGCTTAGCGAGACTTAGAATTTGATTAAATTTTAAATGATTACAACTAATGCCTTATGGAGTAAATGATCCAAGTAAGTGATTAGCTGCTGCTGCTTATGAAATAATAAATGATTGCTTGAAATATTTGCAAAATATCTGATATGTAACGAGTATCATATAATTCAAGCAAAAACAAAAGATTTTCTATAGAAGCACAACATCTTAGCAATTAAATTTCAAGAGATACAAATGCTTTAAATAACCACAAAATTTAAAAGCTAACCACCTAAAATTTAAAATGATTATGCTTCAAATTCCAAATTTAGGAAATTTATGACTTTCCAATAGTTAACATCCAGATAGCACATTTAACTATGACGGATACCACAAAAATTCTCCTTTAGAATTTCTTACTTTAGCATAAAATTGACAAATTTAGAAAATATTTTTCCCAATATGCTAAGCAAGACTTAATGCAGTAAATGATCAACAAAAGATTTTTCAAATTTAAAGTGACCAAACACATCCAATTTGCTCATCATATATATATATATATATATATATTATATATTTTTTTTTTTATGTGAATCTAAACAAAATGAATCAGAGCCTAAAGACTAACCCTTCTTATGCTTTTTGGATTTTTTTATTTTATTTTTTATTTTGGATTTATTTTAAAATCAAAATAAAACAAAACTAAAATTAAATATATCCAACGCTAAAACTAAACCCTAACTTAAATAAAATCAAAATCTAATTCTAAAGCTAAAACCTAATTGTATGAAATATACAACAACAAAAAAAATATACGCTAACTTAAGAATCGAATACAATCTAATTATGCTAACCATAACTAAATGCATAAAAGTCGAAATGTTTCACTGTTTGCCTGTATGTGCTTTTGTACGTTTGATCGATGAAGGGACGACGTGGAGAAATGGTTTGACGCAGCTGCTAGTGGTTTTCTGCAGGTGTGACGGAGTATGGAGCAAAGCGCGAAGAGGAGCTGCGAGAGAGGATGCAGGTAAATCGTGAAGGGAGGTTTGGTAATGATACGTGGGCAGACAACAGATGAATGGCAGCGATGAATGGAAGGCCGATAGGATGAAGGGATGAGGGATGCGTGTAGGTGGGCCGATCAAGGAAGGAGGGTAACAGCGAGGAGAGCCAATGCAACGATGCCCTTTAGGTATGATGACAGAGGACGTAGGAAAGATCTTGTAGGTATCACGTGAGGGAAACTGGCGACAACAACGAAGTTTGAAGAAGACTGAACAGTGGAGGCAACGTGGATGGCGTGGCGGTTTGGAGGCTGTAAATGGGAACAACAGTGTATGGATTGTGCGTAGATGAGGGTGCACGATGGAGAGGAACAAGGCTGCGGATACAAGAGACGAAGCTATGGCAGTGTGATGGCTTTGAGGATGAACGTAGAGATGGTGAGATATGCAGCGTTGAGACAGCGAGGGTTTGAAAAACGCGGGTAGAGCAGAGACTGGCCAGTGGGAGAAAATTGCGTGGAGGTTTGGCAGCAATCCCACAGCGTGCCTAAAAAAAAAATTCGAAAATTTTCCTATAACAAAATGAAACCCCAGGCAATAACAGACAGATAGCCTGGAAAACCCTCAAAATTCTTCAGAAAACTAATTTTTTTTAAATCCTTTTGCTTTAGATTTCCTTGATGAAAACCCCACAAGAAATTTCCAGATTTGAAATAAATACTTCTGCAAGAGCTAATCTTGAGGCTAGATCTTACCCTCTAGGGCCTAGATCTGGCTTTAAACAAATTCTCCTCTTCAGATTTGCAACCTGCAATGGCAAAACACCTAGAAACAATATATGCAAGGATGAAACTAAAAACCCCAAAACTAACTAAATAATTACAATATTCACAAATTAAAGGCTCTAAGTAGCCAGATCTGTCATTATGCCACACATATTTTAAAAATTTTAAACTTAAAGTGAGGTGCATCAGAAAACCCTTCATGCATCCACAATGGAAGTTCTAATGATAAGCCCGGGATCAAAACCAGCTGGGCTTTTTAGAAAATGTTATTCGGGAGTTGGCTGGTTCAACTGAAAACTTTCCCGAATGCCCGATGATCTTAAAATCAAGAATTTCCTGCACAACTTAATTCAATCATTAACATAGAGAGAGAAAACGACAATAAAATTCAGATCTAATGGACATACTTACCATTATATTTAGAATTTAAACTACCATTCAAACCCCAGTGACCAAACAAGATACCTGTGTTTAAATCACTCTTCATAAAGCTATCATCAATGGTTGAAATTAAATCTATGCATGAAAATAATACATCTTACAGCGTTTCCACGAAGAGTAATGCTAGCGAAAATTAACCCCAAAGTCTTTCTTTATTGCACATGAAAAATGATTACAAGAGAGCTTTCACTTAGCACACGACTCCAAGATCGAAATGATCTCAACTGACAACTGACCTCCTATTTAAAGACATATCTTTCAACGGCTAGTTCGAGTGATCCTTGTCAAAGCGATCTCGACCGTTGATGAGGATCAAAATTTCTTTTAATCTCATCAGTCGAAATTTTAAATATTGAGGAAATTCAAAATTATCAATTAAATGCATTTTAATTAATTCAAAAATTAAAATTTTGAATTAATTTTCTCAAAATTTTGACTGACTTAGCCCTAGGGACCAAGGGCATAAAATTTTAGCAAAATAATCAATTAACCTTAGTCCTTGGACCTTTTAAAACTTAATTTTTCAAAGGACCCTCGAATTTAGCCTTTGGAAATTTTAAAATTACCTAGGACCTAGGACTTATGAGGGGATAAATTATTTTTCTCACCCTCAAGACATTTTACATCATGATTTTTGCATTTTTACATCTCAAGGGGGAAAACCCATTTGACATAGACCCTCATAGACTACCCAGTTTTGCGACACAAACATAATCTAGCAGATCAAGCAATTTGTAATAAAAGAACCTAACCGAATAGTTAGGATTATTCCCAAATCACTTTTACATAGACTCGATCTAACACACTAGGACTCCCCTAAGATTCTAATGACAAAATCCATTTCGGCTTTGGGGTAAGGCTGAAGGAAAACTCTGCCAATCATGGATTGGTGAGACAAAAAACCTTCCGGAACGTAGATTATCACTAGAAAATTAGGTTTACCTAGGCAATTACACACATAACATGGATCTGCTAAGATTATTTACAATTTACACATGTAGACTAGGTTTACAATATAACATGATTAGGCTGATGATGATAGTCGAATGGCATGGACACATTGATCAAGCGCTATCCCTTTTGTGAAATAAAGGGGGTGTACTGCTATGGGTCGTTGACACGTAGTGGTCAACACACTCATGGCACAATCATCCTCTGTTTCCACTTCCTTCTCTGCCCTTGTTGGTGCAGCCTTGGTCTCGGAGGCCTCTCCCTTGCTCTTCTTCCTTGGACATTGAGTCAAATAATGACCCAACTCCCCATAGTGGAAGCATTTGACCTTGGAGAGGTCCTTCTTCTTCCGTTTCTCTTGCTTTCCCTCAGATGCCAGGGCAGAATCCACCTCCTCCTCCTTCTTGATTATGATCCCCTTGCTGTTTCTTCCCGCCATGCTCAGCCTTCTGATCTCTTCTTGGCGAAGATTCACCCACATTTCCTCTCAATCTGGAAGGGTTTCCTTGCCTAGTATGCTCTAGAAAAACACCTCGCAGTCTTCTGAGACTATGTTCAGGGCTGTTCTCACCATCAGTTCTTGATTTGGCGTGGCTCCTATGGAAGTCAACTGATCCCGAATCTCCTTCAATCGACCGAGGAAGGGGTCGATCTGTTCTCCCTTCTGCATCTGGTATGATTTCAGCTGATTTTCTAGCAACATCCTTCTCTGCATGGAAGTATGCTGGTACAATTTCTTCAGGGCCTCCCACATCTCATTTGCCGTGTCATTTTCGACAATATGTGGTACCACATGGTCCTTGACCCTGTCAAGAATGCTGCTCTTGGCCCTTGCCATTGCCTCCTCGTACTTGTCATTATCAGCGGCGTCAACTGGGATAGCTATCGTCCTTAAGGCGAAGTGGTTGACACGGTTCCTGTCTAGAACCGATAAGATTTTGGCCTTCCAGACTACGAAGTTTGAGGCTTCGTCTAGTCTATCCTAGTCTCTTACCCCATTCACTGCCATCTCGCTACTCCTCTACTTCCCTCCTGGAAGTGCTTGGTATGACTCCCTCTGAGCCTTGATTTCCTTCTTGGAAACCCCTCTGCCAATGTCGAGATGCCCCCACTCCGATCCTTAGTGCAGTTGCACCACTGATCTGGATTTCTTGGCTAGAAATCCTTGGTAGCAACTCCCTCCTCCTTGGCCTTTCCCTGTTAGGTACTGTTTTGACTACAGTACCCCACCAGCTCCGCTCTACAACTTACCCACAGCCTCCTAAACCCCAGCAAACTGAAGGTTAGAGCTCCTAGGCTCTGCACAATCCTGACACCGGCAAAATCCACACCTCCTGACCATGGGTGTCAATCTTCCTGCCTGAGAAGGATGACGGGGCACTACGTAAGTCAAATAAGCTCCTCTCTGCCACTGCGCTGATCCTCTTCCCGGCTCAACTTTGATGATGTAGGCACTGCGTCACCCCTTCCTTTCCACTACTCTGTTAGGAACAACTTTTGCCACTCGGGATTGAAGGTCAAAGCTCCTAGGCTCTGCGCAATCCCGACAGTGACAAATCAACTTCCTCAGCCCACTGTGTCAGCCCTCTTGGCCTCTGCGTGAGCCTGTCTTTGCCTCCCTCAGCCTCTGCGCTGCCTCTTCTTGGCTCGAACTTGATAACGCAGGCACTACGTCACCCCTTCCTTGCTGCTTTTCTGCTAGGAACAACTTCTGTTATTCGGGACAACTATTTTCTGCTGTTGCTGCTTTGCTCTGCTGATGTCCTCAGTTCTCCTGTGATCTGCAACCACACTCTGATACCATGTTGGAATTTCTAAGTCTATCCATTAGAAACCCTTCATGCACTTTACGGATTTATTCCTACCTACTTGTTCTGTTAATTAACTAGTTATTTACCATGTAAATACTGGAAATAAATACAAGTACATGCTCAAGACATTACAGATCATCAATTGAAGGAAACAGAAACAAGCACATAAGTGACACTGTTGTTTTTGGACTAATGTCCCCAAAAAAACCCGATGCGGGAAAACTGGTGCAACTATTTGAGGGTTTGATTTATTAAGCAGTTTCAGAATACAATTTGGGTGCCAAATCCGACTCACCCAACAGAGAAAAATCTTGGTAGTAGTACCTCTCTACTCGGAAGCAGATATTCCGGTTGAAACCCCAGATAAACACTCTGACAGCGCCACAGCTCCAATCTGCCCCATGAAACCCTAGCGTCAGCCTCTAGGGATTGCGTCATCTCTCTCTGGTCCGATGTTAGCCCAACGTCACTCTGACTTGGCCTGCGTCAGCCTCTGGAGGCACTGCGTCAGTCCTCTGGCCCTCTGCGTCACTCACGCTGGCCTTCTGAGGCACTGCACAACTCCTAGCTACCTCTGCGTGAGCCTTGGCTAGCTCTGCGTGAACCCTTGGCTGGTTTTACGTCTCTCTTTTCGGCTACGACACTGATCCTATCTGTGTTATCTCTGTCTCTCTGCTTCTGTATTTGCTACCCCTTAGCTGCAACCCTGATCACTCTCTCAACTTTCTCAACAAACCCAACCCCAGAAAGTTGAAATCTTGATCTCTTGGTGTGTTCTCCAAGTGACCCTCAAGCCTCCTTTTGTACTTTTCTCGTTGACAAATCAATGGCTGAGATCAAGTCCCTAATCAACGGCTAAGATTAGATTTGGCTGGATCCATGAATTTTGGACCATTCTAACACAATTTTATATTAATTCACATTAATATTTTATTTTTTCTAAGTTTAGACTTAGGGACTCCATTAAAACTATTAATTATTTTTAATATCTCCCAAATTGTTTAGACTCTGCCCAAACCCTTTTTGGGTATTGGAGATCTCATGTGCCTTAGCCTCTTCACCAATTTTCGTGGGTAGAGCACACCTTTGCTACCCGAAATCAACACCTAGTGGTTTGCTATGTAGGTAGGAAGAGTGGTTCATCCTTCTCCCATTGAGACACAATCATTGGGTGAGTGGTCCAACCTTCCCCTAGTGATTTGTTGTGTACAAGGTGAGTGGTTTAGCCTTCCCCTGGGATACCCCTAGTGACATGTAGGCAGGATGAGTGGTTCATCCTTCTCTTGCTGAGACATCTTACCCATGCAGTTTGGGACTCATGGGAAGCACCTCTCATCTGGCCAATAAGTAGGGAAATGAGGATAGGGACCATAGTACTACCAATGGACGCATCGTGTAATACCGTAGCCCTTATGCTAGGATGATATTGATCTGGGATCAATTGGAACTGACTTCGGGTCAGTAAGAGTGGTATAAGACACTCTCTTTAGTTGGAACTGATTTTAGATCGGTAAGAGTGGTATGAGATACTCTCTTCTATCTGGGATTGACTTCGGGTCAATAGAGAATGGTATGATACATTCTCGATCACTTCTTCTTCTTCATAGTTCAGCAGAGTAGAGCTGTGCAGAGCAGTGTAGTGATGGCAAAGATAGTATCAATTGATAGATGGGTTAGCAGATGGAGTTCTCCCTAGTTGAGAGGGAGTGTTAAAATTGGCAACTAGGGCCAGACTCCATGTGGGTCATCTTTTTTATGGCAGCTAATATTTTTCTTGGATTCCTCTCTCCGAGAGGTGTAGGATTGATCTAAAGATCATTCGATTCCGACATGTATTTATGGAGATATGAATTTATTTGTGTTATTGACAATTTGTCAAGGTCAGCCAGCAAGCAAATTACCCCCAACTCAACCTCAACATTGCATTATAAATAGACGTGACCTCAAGTCATTTGAGGCACACTTCTCTCATGGTCTCTCTCCACTTGTTTGGGTTTGGTGGAAAGATAGGTCAAGAGGGAGACCTTGGATCTAGTCGCAGTCCTAGAGTGAAGCCCTAGCCGTTGTCATAATGGTGCCTTAGCTGCAGTGAAGGAAGAGATCAGCCGCAGACTTAAAGGGATATTTTGCTGCAGGAGAAGAAGAGGCTTAGCTGCAGTTATAAAGGAGACTAAGACGCAGTCAAGGGAGGTCCTATCCACTGTTAAGAGGAGCTCCAATACGAAGCAAACGGGGAGCCCTAATCTGCTGTCAAAAGGAGCCTTTAACTCACAGTCAAGTGGACCTATCTGCAGTCAAAGGGAAGGTTCCAATCCGCAACTAAGGCAGGCTCTATACGCTGTCAAGAGGAGCTCTAACTCGAAGTTAAGGGAGGTCCTAATTCCGTAGCCTTTAGACCCCAATACACAGCGAGAGGAGGAGCCCTAATCCGCTGTTAAGAGGAGCTCCCATACGATGTAAAAAGGAAGCCCTAATCCGCTATAAGGTGTAGCCATAATCTGCAGCAGAGAAGGAGACCTAGCGACAATAACAAGGACCCTTATAATAAGCATGCAAAAGCATGGAAATCTATGTGTGCAGTAGGTGACAACACGTCAAATCATACAGTTATAAAGCATGCATTGAGGACTGTCAACAAGGCTAGGAATTCGCTGTCATAAGGAGAAGCAATGCGAAGTCTGTTCTCAAGGTCGAGTTTGCTAGGCAGTAGGCCGAGTTTAGGAGTGGGCTAGATATCGCTGTTTGGGGTAATTGTTTGGGCCTGTTGGAGGAGACCCCAGCTACAACTAGCTGCTTTGCTAGCCTGCAAGCCATAGTAATCAACTAAGGTTGTTCCAACGCGACATTGAGGTGTACATTGCTTGCAGGAGGCAACGTGGATGAAGGGTAGACTATCCTTGGTGGACCACAACCCTAGAAGGGCTTGGTTTGCTGATAGTGTGGAATAATCGCAGGAGCAGCAAGCAATCAGAGGAATGATGCAGTAGTGTTATGTGGAGGGCTACTAGATTGCTGATCTACTAAAAGGGTATGCCACAACACTCTGAATCTTTGAGGACTGTCAATAGAATTCAAGGTTGCATCTTAGAACAATCATCATTAGCAGAATGATGGACTTATTGCTGTTGTCATAAAATATCTAATTTGTATATTTGTACTATCTATCTCTCTCTACTGAACTATTGAAGAATATAAGAAGATTTGATCTAAGGGTTTCCCCACATTGGTGTTTGTCCCTGGCTGGTGCCACATCTTGTGTCTTCTTTGTCTTGGCTTGTCTTCTATTGTTTACGTTTTTGTTCTATCTGCATTTTACTATCAAGCTAATGTGATTGCTAATCTGGTGATTGATATTGGGCTAACAAGAAAGTTGAAGTAAATTGCTCTTAAGCATATAACATACCTAAAATTAATAGCCTCACAACTACCCATGTCCCAGTTTGATGGAAGTCGTTGGTTGGCTCCAAGGTGCCTTGAATCTTCTATGAATTATGTGGTAAAGACAAACATTGTCTCTGAAGATATTTTGATGAAAATGTTTGCTTATTCTATGCAAGAAAAAAGAGCATGGGATTGGTACTATAATTTTAGTCTATGGATTTGCGCATGTTCATGATTCCTTGTTAGAAGTAGTGATAGAGGAACAATATATGCTCAAATAGAGTTAGCGCCACCATGGAGAAGTGTGCAAGGTGACCTCATCCAAATACATGCATAAGTGTGCAATCCAACTCCTCAAGTGGACATCTCCAACAGATGGCATGGAAATGTGCAAATAGCCTCCTTAAGTCTTCATCATGGGAACAGATAGCTAAAAAAGTGGAGTGGCCAATTAGAAGCATGCCAAATCATCAAGCTAAAGTTCAAAGGTATATGCAACAAACCCTCCAAGTGATACGCATAACCCCAAGTCATCCATAGGTCAAGGTAGATGAGATGGATCTCAAGGTGTTGAAAATTGGGGCAACTATGGGATGGATTTCCCATAGAAACCTAAGACCCGAAGAGGAGCCTATCTCGCTTTAAAGGAGGATTCAAATTGATAAAAGAAATATTATTTCTAATATGTGCAAATTTGGCGTGGCACTTCTTTCATTCTTTAAATATGGAAAATTATCGTGAGCAATCAATTATTAAGGCACATTGAAAATATATTTGAATATTATTGAGAGCAAGTTTGAATTTAAAGATTTTCCCTCCATTCTCTAAAGTTGGCTCACCCAAGTGACATGACTTTTCACTTATAGAGACAACAATAAATTGGCATTAATCGTCCTCCACTTTGAACAATGAAACTCACACTTTTGTGGCAGATTTCGAAGGCATTGAGGCTATCTCTTATGTAGCTCATATGATAAATTTTATCTTTGCGTTTCATATAGCAAATCCTTGCAGCTCGCATAAGAAAGTTTATCTCTATGATATGTATGGAAAATCCGTCAAGTCCTTGTAGCTCGCATGAAAAATTCGGTGAAGTTTCTCTGAGCCCATATGTTAAAATTGGAAACTAGGGCCAAATTTCACTTTGGACAGCTCCTATGGGTAAGATTACTGCAGCATTGAATTCCTCTCTTTGAGAGGACCAAATTCGTTATAAAGATTGTCTCATTTGGACAAGCAGAAGTGGAGTTTTGAATTTATGTTCTCTCTCAAGTAAATTTATAAGGTCGGCCTCATCTTTATGTTGGCTCATCAAGCTCAATTGTCACGTCCCATGACCTCCACTGAATCGTATATATTGTGGTACTTGCTCCATCATTAGGCACATCTCTTTTCCTTAGATTGAAGTCTGAGATAGCCGAGTTTTCTGTGGAAGGAGGAAGGAGGGTTTTGTTTGGGTTTATGTCTGCGTCAAGGAGGACAACTGCTGATCTGAGCATGGGCCAAGTCATTTAGTCCGAATTTGGCAGCAGCAGCAGGTCGAGAAAGTACAGTGCAATGTTGCATGAAGCGGAAGCATTTTTTGGAAGTGGGGACGTCGAAGCGTCATTTTCCAAAAATCTAGGAAGCGAAGCGT